>JWZX01003258.1:0-52435 GCA_001275005.1 Chrysochromulina tobinii | reverse complement strand
CGCCAAGCCCCCCCCCACCTCTGCATCCGGGTGGCGCAAAGCCGCCGCCCTTGAGGCCGCCGTCGCCGCCGCCACCGCCGCCACCGCCATTCCTCCCTCCCTCGCCTGTGCCCAAGAAGCCACCACCGATGCGGCCGCCGCCATCGCCGCCACCGCCATTGTCGCCGACGCCCTCGCCGCCTCCTAGAGCACCGCTGGGCGGTCCGCAGCGCCCGCCGCCGCCGCCCTTAAGGCCACCTCCGCCGCCGCCTCCGCCGCCTCCAGCCACGCCGCCGCCCCCTCCCTCGCTGCCCCCGCCCCCGTTGCGGCCTCTGATGGAAGTGCTAGCCTCCCTCGCCGTGGGCGTCGGCTCTTTTGGCAGCGGAGGAGGAGGCACTGGCAACGCGACAACGATCGGCGATGTGGCGGCCGAGCAGATGGCACAGGCGACGACGGCGGCAGCCACAGAGTTGGCGTCGGTACTTGCGACCGTGCCGTCGCTCAACGCCGGCGCCGCCCAGGCCGTCACGAGCGGTCTCTCCTCGCTGTTTGACTTGATGTCCGCCTCCGATGGCTCCAACTCCTCGGCAAGCGCCGCCGCGAGCATCGGCGCTGCCGTCGATCAAATGGCGCGCGCCGCCACCGTGGCTGCCCTTGCGGCAGCATCCAGTATTAGTCTGAACGGCAGCACTGGTGTCGCCGACCCCGTGGTGCTTTCCTCGCCCAACCTGAACATGAGCATCAACGTGCGCTCCGCCAGCGCGCTCTCCGCGGCACCGATCGCGGTAGACTCAGGCACAGGCATCCCCGCGGCTGTCGCGGTGCCATCCGACCTCATGGGCAGCATCCCTGGATTCAACGCCTCGGTGCCGGTGGCGGCCGTTTTGCACACCTCGCTGGTCAACCTGCATGGCGGGCTGGGTGGGAGCGGCACTACTGCACGCCGCCGCCGACTCAGTGGCGCCAACGGGGGCCACGGCTTGGCGTCCGGTCCGACCATCTCGTTCAAGATCATTCAAGGGGGCTCGGAGCTCGTCGTGAATGGCGCGGCCACGCCGATCAGCATCAGCCTCGCGTACCAGTCGCCAGCCGCAGCCGCCGGCCGACCGCCGTGCGTGGGCGCCCCCGACCCGTTGTCTGAGGCGGCGAGGGCGTGCGCCACGACCGTCGAGTGCCGCTACTGGGATGAAATCGAGAGCATCTGGTCGACCGACGGCTGCACCACGACGTTGGGCACCGACGGCTCCGTGGGCTGCTCGTGCGACCACCTGACTGAGTTCATCGCCTTCGAGTTCCCCACCGTTGTCCACGAGTTGCAGTCCCCGCCACCATCGCCTCCAGACGCATGCGCCCTCGCCGGTGGGTGCGCCATCGGGAGCCAGGGTACCCAGGGTATCCCGCCCTATGCCATCGGCTTACTGATCGGTTTCATCGTGGGAGGCGCCATCTTGGGCGTTCTCGTAGGCTTTTGCGTGGCCTTCGCCCGCAAGCCGAAAGTGCGACCGTTGCGAATCGTGGTCGGACCGGCTCGAGGGTCGCAACCGAGCTACCTATCGACGCGGATGTTCATTCTCAGCCCGCCTCGGGTGGCGCCCGCCGCGCCGCTGGCGCCCGCTGCACAGCGGGCAAACGGTGCATCCACAAGCGACGTGGTCCGTCCTTTCGACGAGGGGGGTGCCCAAACCGACGACAACGTACGCCCTGTACCCGTTGCCGTCGAGAACGAGCGGGGCCTGGGTCAGGCTGGGCCTGAGTCCGTCACTGGGATCCCCCCCGACGAGATGCCCCCTCATTTGGCCTCTCCTTCCTTTGCCTCTCCTTCCGGCATTCTGCTCCATTCATTCACGTCTCCTTCCGGCGATACGGTCCAGTCTTTCACCTCTCCTTCGCCCGTGAAGGTCGATGATCTGAGCGATGAGGATCTGGCTGAGCCAGAGTACGGCACGAACTACAAGGCAGGCGGTGCGTCCGGCACGTCCAGCCCACGTCGAGTGCTACCGAATACGCGCCTGCCGCGTAGTGGCCCTCTGCCAACGGCCGCTGACTAGGTCGCTGTGCAAATCCGCAAAATCTCAGAACACTCCCTTGTAGGATATCGCCAAACAGGACACTTGGCTCCGTTTTCCGTGTCCATCGCCGTGTGTGTAACACTGTGAGACATCGGCAGGGCCCTCCCGGGGGTTGATGATTGTGTGTTCGAGATGGCGTGTTCAATTCCTTTGCCGCTCTGAAGCGTGATGTGGAGAAACTATGAGAAGAATGTGCAATGTCAGCTCAGGTACTAGCAGGTAGGTAGAGCCGGGCTGCTGGCGCTGCGAGCCGAAACCGTACACCGACGAGCGACGCTAAAAGGATCACGAAAAAGGATCACGAGCGACCGTACACATCGATCATCACCTTTTTCGTGATCCTTTTCGGGACCTTTTTTCCCATCGCAGCCGCCATCGCCGCCGCCATCGCCGTCGCCTTATCTTGCCGCCGTCTCACGATCGACCCCGCCTACCGGTTGTGAATCCCGGGGCTCCCCCGGAGTCTTTTTACCGGTTGCAAATTCCGCAAGACGAAGATGTCCGCGGCCCTTCTGATCTCGGAGCTAAGGTTCGTCTCGGCCGAGCTTCGAGGGCTGGATGAGCCCGTCGAGGTGTTTGCACTCGATCCACCTAGGCGCATGAGCGTGTCCGCCGCAGCGCCATGGGGCGAATTTTGGCGAGGGCTTCTTGAGGGTGAAGCGCTGCCATTGGAAAGGGCGGCAGGCATCGCTGTGCCCGAAGAAGGCGGCTTTCTGCTGCGGCCAATACCATCTGCCCGTGGGGATACCGGCCTATGGCATTCCGATGCTCGCCGGCGCATCTGCATCCCGCCGCGGAGCTGCCACATCGAAGCTGGGCTTCCACAGCCCCAGCCCATATCCAACGAGCTTTTCATCGAGATCCGATACAGCCTTCCGCCTTCGCTCCTCGCGGTCTTCGATTTTGCCGACCTGCGCTCGGGCGCCTTTCGCGCCTTTGCTCTGCCGCTTCCTGATGGCGAGCTACGCATCTTGCTCACGCTCGACGAGGCGGCGGTGGCTGCCATCCTCGCGCCCTACCCGTTGCCAGCGAAGCCGCCGCCGATGAGCCCCGCCGATCGCTTCGAACGGTTCCTCGCTGCCGTGGCGGGGGCGCCACCGAGCGCACATTGGGCGACCACCGTCGAGGACGCCGGAGCTGGGAGCGAGGGCGGCGAGGGCGGTGAGGGCGACGGAGGCAGCGGCAGAAGGAACGGCAGCAGCAGCAGCAGCAGCAGCAGCAGCAGCAGCAGCAGCAGCAGCAGCAGCAGCAGCAGCAGCAGCGGCAGAGGCGACAGCAGCGGCGGTAGCAAGGTGAGGGACGGGAGCGGCAGCCTCTTCCCTCACCAAGCGCGCAGCGTCGCCTGGATGTCTCGGATCGAAGCAGCCACCGCCGAAGAGCGCGTGATTCACTGTACGCCGTTGATCGTCGCTGGTCGCTCCTTTGGTAGCCATTACGACGTGGCCTTGCCCCGGGGGGGAGTTCTTGCGCATCCGCCGGGCGCGGGTAAGACGCGCATCGGGTGCACGCTGCTTGCGCGCTCGCCCGCGCCCACGCTCATCCTATGCCCTGCGCATCTGATCGAGATGTGGGCAGATGAGATCGGCACGGAGATCGGCAAGCGTGGTGAGGTCCTCCGGGGCCCCGCGCGCGCGCCCGACGACGAGGGCAACGAGGCGGTGGAAGAGGAAGAAGAGGAGCCTCTTGCGCAGGCCAGGCGTGGTCGTGGAGTAGAGACGGGCTTGGAGGTCATTGGCTATGTGTGGCAGCAAGAGGCGCCAGCGCAGGCAGCTGCTGGCGAGGCAGGTGGAGTAACAGATGGAGCAGCGCTACTGTTGCTCGGCTTCCATGCTCTCGATCGCCTCGAGATCGCCGAGATCGACGACGAGATTGTGCTCCAGCCGCCCGCGGAGGCGACGTGGTGTGCTGTGCACTTGCGGGCTGCTCGTCTTGTAGTGGACGAGCCGCAGGATGCTTCCGCCGATGAGGTTGCAGTGCTGACCAAACTGGCTCGCTGTTTCGCGATACGCTGGCTCTGCTGCGGAACGGCGGGCGCGGCGACCTACCTGCTGGGAACGCTGCTACTCGGGCCAAAGGAGTGGCGCTCGGCAGTTACGGTTCATGAGTGGCGTGCGCAGCCGAGCTTGCCACACCTCTTTCGGCACCGCTTCCTCCGTGATCCCGAGTGGGCATGCCTTCCGCGGCCGGAGCTGACCATCACTGATGAGCGCGTGACCGCTTCGCGCGAGGAGGCCCTCGAGGCACAGGTGGCGGCGCTCAGCGGCTACGTAGTCGACACCGTGCTGCTCCTCTCCTTTGGCCGTCAAGCGGCCGCCCTCGCCATGACAGAGAGACGTCAGCTTGCACGCCAGCAGCTTGCGCGCCAACGTACGGCACGTGGCCAGCGGGCACACGGCCGGACGAGGCGCGGTGCGGCCAAGGGCGGCCTGGCAGTCACGGCAGCTCTCCACACTCACGATCCGGTCTGGGCACTGCCGCCCGATGAGGCGATTACGGGCGCGATGGGGCCCGCCCCTACAGCCGAGGGGACGGCGGAGGTGGTGGCACCTGCTGCCGCCGACATGGAGGAGGGGAAGGAGGAGGACAAGGACGACGACGACGACGACGACGACGATGAGCACGAGGATGAGGAGGAAGCGACGGCGGTGTTGCAGCCGCTGCTGCCCCAGAGCGAGTGGAGTGCGGTGGAGGCGCGATGCCGCCGACGTCTCGCGCGCGTCCAAGCCCGTCTGCTGAAGCTGCGCGCTCGCCGCGAGCGGGAGCAGCGTGCCTTTCAGCTTGAGGGTCCGCTTGGGCAGAGCGGCGTGCTCCACCGCCTCGCCTTTTTGGAGGGCTCCTCACTCGCGTTGCAGTGGAGGCTCCCCGCCCCTCTCGCCATTCGCGCCGCTCCCGCTCCCGACTCTGCCACCGTCGCCCCGGCGGTGGACCAGGGCGATGGCAATTGGAAGGTGATTCCAGAGGCGACCCTTGCTGCCGCCGAGTGGAACGCTGATCTCGCGAGCGAGATTGCCATCAGTGGGCCGCTGGCTCGACTACCCCATATGGCACGTAGGCCAGCCATGCACGACGCCGCGGCTGCCCCGGCGGCGAGCAGCGCTGGCGGCGCCAATTTGGGCGCGGCGGCGGCCGAGGCGGTTCCAGGGGCCATCTACCTCATTAGCGAGGCGGAAGCCGCGGGTGACTTTTGCGATGCGGCCTGGCGCGCGGCGGCCATCGGAGGCATCGCGTTGCTTGTGGCTTGTGATGGCGAGGTCACGCGGCCAATGACCCGAGGCCGCGATAACGAGGCACCTCCGATCCCGGCGGCAATGCTCCCGGCGTCAGAGGCAGCACCCATTTTCGCATGCCTCACAGCACCAGTGTTCGGACACTCCGACCCAAGAGACAGCGCACCGTCCTCAACCACCCTGCCGCCGCCCGCGCCGCCGCACGCCACCCTTCTTGTGCGCACCGTCGCCATAGAGGAGGACGCCGCGGGCGGCGGCGGTGGCGTCGATGAGGGGCGGATGGCCGACGTTGTGGCCCTCGACGACGCGAGTGAGCAGAGTGTCACCCAGCGCATCGTGCAGCTCGAGGCGGAAGAGAGTCGACTCGAGAAGGCCCTTCACTTCTCGAGTCAGCAGCAACGCGCTGCGGCCGAGCTGTCGCAGCCGCCGTCGACGACGACGACGGCTGGGGCGGGCGTGACGGGTAGCGAGGACGACACGGACCCCGAGCGCTCCTCCGCCGTGGTGTGCCCCATCTGCCTAGACCGGCCTGAGGCGGTCTGCGTGCTCCCCGAATGCTTCCACTGCCTTTGCCGAAGCTGCCTGCAACGCGCCGTGGCGGGCGGCACCTCGTTCCGCTGCCCCCTGTGCCGCATCAACGTCGAGAGCTGGCAGGTGTCCGTCTACCGCACAGCACGCGCCTCTGAGCAGACGAGCCGGCCGCCGGACACGATGGCCATCGAGCTGGCCGTGTGGCGCCAGCAGCCGAGCAAGCTACAGCGCCTGCTCCAGCTCGTGCACACCGTGCTGCTCGAGGCGCCCGATGAGCGCGTGCTCATCTACACCCAGTGGCTTGCCCATGTCGAGCATCTCGGCACGCTCCTCGACGCCGCGTGCATGCCGGCGCTTCGCATGAGCGGCAATCTCGGACATTGCATGCGCTGCCTGCAGGCCTTCGGCCGGCACGGGCAGCCGCGTGTGCTCATCCTCTCGTCGCAGCACCACAGCTCGGGCATCAACCTGCAGGCCGCGCGCAACCTCGTGCTGGTCCACCCCTACTGCACGCCCTCTGCCACTGCTCCGGAGTTCGTCTCCTTCAAGCAGCTGTGCGCCTTTGAGCAGCAAGCCATCGGGCGCATCCGCCGCTATCCGCAAGCCAAGCCTGTGCGTGTGTGGCGCCTCGTCGGGCGCGACTCTGTGGAAGAGGGTCTCTATCGCGGAGGCTTTGTGCGTGAGTGATGAACCCGCGACTATGTGGAGCGTTAACTCCCCTAATCTTAACGGTTAAACTTAATGGAAATAAAACAAAAACACGACGCACAGAGCGGGTGCAACATTGGCGTACAAATCGCTCTCTATCGAAGTTCAGACAACGCGGCCTGCATGCGCACACGAGGGTCACGTGGGTGCACGTCCTTCCAAAAAGGGCTACTTGGTGCGGTCGTCCAGCCCGCCGCGATCGAGGAGCAGCCCGGGAGCAGCTCCACGGGCGGGGCGGCGCCGTACTGCACTCGAGCACGGGCATGTTCACATCGTCGACGAAGAGGGCGAGGCGCTTTTCCGGGCGGAGGGCCGAGTTGGGTGTGGGATGGCTGAGCTAGGCTGAGCGTCCATACGAGGCAGAAGATGAAGAGCGACGTGATCCCGCGGCTCGAAATCCGCTCTGACGAATACTCCGCGTCGGCCGCCGCGCCCACCCCGCCTGCCGCGCCCTTGGTGTCCGCGCCGCCGCCGGCGGCTGCCCACGCTAGTCTTGTGCGGTCCTTCGCCTCTTGCCTCTCTCGAGGAAATGAAGGACACACAGGCCAGCATGCTTCGCCTCAAGCAGGCATCCCTCTGCGAGACGGCATGCACTGTACGCCTCCCCCTCCACGAAGCACACTCCTCCAGAATGCTTGCGCGAGCGACCCCGCGGCATGCGACATCTCTCGTGGTTGCCAATGGCGGTGAGCCCAGACGCGAATGAGGCGTCTGCGCCCGCGCGCAGCCACTCGCCGTTGTCCACGCCGTGGGAGGAGCCGATCTCGCTGTGATCTTGTTTGATCTCGCTGTGATCGTGGTCGATCTCGCCGCACTTGACGGCAAACGCGCACGTCCAGCCCACGTCTCCAACATCAAAGTGGGGCGGGCTCTGGTACTCAGAAGAGACGCCCACGTTGTTCACAATGAGGTCGTCTGACACCACCCCTCCCGCGAGAGTTGTGTACAGGCGCTCACGCACGTGCGCCTTCTCGAGCGCTTCTTTGAGCTTGTCCATCGACGAGGGCATCAGGTCTCGCATGCGCGCGCTGATGCTCTCCCAGGTGGGCTTGAGAGCGGCGCCGCCGAACTGTGCCGGGCTGTCCATATGCACCACGTATGCGTCCAGGTCTGCCTTCCGATTAGCCACCTTCACGACGCTGGGTGAACGCGTCTTATCCGGCGGCTGGAACGTGTTGCGCCGCCGGTCGTGCACCCCAAGCATCTCCATGCGCTGCTCACCACGCCCGTCCAGGTGCAGGCAGCCCGAGCGCTCAGTCTCGTTGTTGTGCCGATGAAGCACAAACTGCCATTCCTTGGCCAAGAAGCCAAAGTGCGACCGCGCGTGGGATGCCGCTGCCGGCGGTAGGCCGCCGTCGACGCTGTACGCCACCAGCGCCGCTCGTGGGTGGTCACGGCCGAGCTCGGCGTCGTACAGCACAATGCGCCGCCACCGTAGGACGCACATCTCGGATTCTGAGTAGTCGAGCCGCGCGTGCGGCGAAGGCTTGTCCCGGAAGTGCCACACTGGCAGCCACACCGCGTCGTGCCACCGCTCACGCAGGTCATTGGTGCCAAGCTCGAGGAGGCGATTGTGCAGCTCGTGGCGCTTGGCTGGCTGCCCGCCCAGGCCCAGCACGGTGGCGGGCGTCTGCACCGCAAACGAAATGTGGGCCTCGCACTGCGGCTTGCGCTGCGCCTTTTCGTGATGGCCGGTGGTGCAGTGGCAAAGCGTGGCCCCGGCAAAGAGTGCGACGGCCCCGGGCGCCATCATGAAGAGTGGCATCCGAAATCTGCCGTCCGCAGCCTCATGTGCGAGGGTTAGGTTGGGAAAGCACAGATCTCCGCCACAGTGTGAGCGGCCGCCGGGGCAGAAGTCCTTGGCTAGGCTTGCAGATGGCGGCGGCAGCGGCGCCTTCTCGAGATGCTCACGCGTAGACTGTAGGAGGTCGTCGGATGGGCGCGTGGCAAGAGGGGGCGCAGCCGCTGTTCCCTGCTTTCCAGGGTCCGTCTTGAGATCGCACTCGAGAAGATCATTCACCTCTCCGCCGCCGAGTTCCACGCTATACAACGGCCGCCCCCCAGTTGGTGGCACTCGGCATGAAGTGACCGTGCCAGCAAAGCGGTACCCCGTCTCAGGTAACGCGACCGTAACCCGTGCGCCCACTTCGAATTTGGGCGGTGCAAGCTGAAGGCTCTCACGAATCGCCTGCCGCATGTGACTTGTGAGATTTTTTTGGATTTTACGTTCGGAATTTTTTTACGTTCGGAATTCTAATTAGAATTCGTCTGACGAATTCCGGATTTCAAGGTCCCTGAGACATGCAGAGAGGAGAGACGGGCTGCTGAACAGTCAGTCAGTCAGTTTCATCGCGCCCCCCCCCGCGCTCACCACACCGACGTCTCCAAGGGACGGCTCCGCTCCCCTCGGTCAACACAAGCTGCTGAAAAGTGCTGTGCATTGGTGCTGTGAGAGGAGGTCGCACTGTAAAGCCGTGAGGCTTGAAATTCCAACGCTTCCAACCGTTACCACTAGAACCGCGCACGCACATATGCCTTTTGCGTCCGATGTCGGCAGCTCTCGTTCGAACCATGGTTCGAACTGCCACCACCAAACTTCCGACGCAGCCGTTACAAGCTCGGAGCTATACCAAATCGATCGCGTTCCGCAGGAGCTCACATCAACTGCGGGATTCGCCCCCGGCGCCGCAATGCCCTTTTGCGGATTCGTCAACGCCCATTCGTGCGGATTCGTCAACGCCCATTCGTGCGGATTCGTCCCCCTGATGCACCCAAGGAGCTACGCGTGCGACAGCACCGCCTGGGCGGGCTGGCGTCTCGTGTCCTTGATATGCTCTCGCTCTACGTGCGGCATCGCCAATCCCTTGCGATGAATTGGCGATGGAGCCTCCTCCTCTCGGCTCGCTTCAGTACCGAGGCGGGTAGCCCTGCTGTGGCGGGTAACCCTGCTGCCCATAGCCGCCTTGTTGCTGCCCATAGCCGCCAGCCTGCTGCCCATAGCCGCCCTGTTGCTGCCCGTAGCCACCAGCCTGCTGCCCGTAGCCACCAGCCTGCTGCCCGTAGCCACCAGCCTGCTGCCCGTAGCCACCAGCCTGCTGCCCGTAGCCACCAGCCTGCTGCGCATAGCCACCGGCACCACCTCCCGACCTGTCAATCTGGCACGTGAAGACGTGCCCCTCAGGATTATTGACGTCCAAGCTGATCATGGTGCCGTCCGCGATCACTTTGCGCTGATCCTTTTGCAGCCACGCCCACGGAGTCATGTAGTTCTCACGTACTCCCGTTGGACCCCTGCCTATCGAGGTGACAGTGCCGGTGCCGTCGTTTCCGATTGTGATGATGCACTGCTGCCGTGACACGGTGTCTGGCATCGGCCCATCCGAGCGACCCAAGACCTGCTGCTCGCCGTTGCGTACGGTGTAGCATGTGATCATGTTGGCAGAGCACACACGCCATGATGCCATGCCGCCCATGCCGCCGCCCATCTGCTGCGGAGCACCGTAGCCACCCTGCTGCGGATAGCCAGGCTGGGCACCGTAACCAGCCTGCTGGGGTGGTGCTCCATACTGTCCGCCGCCGTACTGCCCCCCGCCGTAACCAGCCTGCTGTGGTGGCGCTCCATACCCGTACTGCATACGGACTGCGGAAGTCCGCGGCGTCGCCCCAAGTGGCCCCGTGCGCAGCGCCATACTCTCTGGCATCACAATGGCCGCGAGGACGATGACCCGTGGCACCATCTCGTCGCGAAAAGCCCCCGATGAAGGCGCAGGGTGAGGAAACTGAAGGTGTGGATGGAGTGGGTGACCTTCGACGAGCCTTCTAAGACTTTGATCTGCGACGGCGAGATCGCGGTGCCTTTCACGAACTGTGTGGCGCGTTTCATTAGCCCGTTAAATAAGGTCCTGAAATTTAGGGTAGGGGGCAAGCAAGCAAGCTTGCTTGTAGGGGGCACCCATGAGCGGCACGGCCGGCTATACACGATTGAAGTCAAGTCAAGTCAAGTCACGTCATTGACTTTCATGCTTCCGCGTTCGCGGACCTTAGTTTGTAAGGCGAGGCCGAGGGCCCATTCCCTTGTCACCTGTGCTAGGGAATTGAATGCTGACCCAATGGGGTGCGAGTGGTCTGCTATTTTTCATGATTATAAGGGCCCGATTCCCAGGTTAGGTATTTGAATGACGGCCTGTGAAAACCACAGTCACAGACGTTAGACCCGCGCCGGTCCAAACTCCAATGTCAACTGGAGTACTGGACCCGGGACGACCCGCCGGTAGGCAACTTCAGGATACAGTACAGCACGGATTGCACGATGCCAGGGGTGTTCGGAGGGCCCTCAGGACGAGCTCAGAGCATGGCGCGGCGCACCTGGGGCTCGCGCCTCCGCGTACTTTGCGTATCCTTTGGGAGGCGCTGCTGCTGCCCGTGTTCGGGGGGGGTGCCGGACTCAGAGCCTGCGGACTGTCGAGCTGCTGTCTTCACGTGTATACTCAGTCTCGAGCGTCGGGTGGGTGAAGGACAGATCGGGCAGTGCGGGCACGAACTGCCCGAGGGCGGCCATGAAGGCGAGCTCTGAGATGGCATCGGCAGGCGGGTCCGAATCAATCGAGTTCCCGCCGAGGGCGACCATGCACGCCTCGTAGTCCACGGCCGTTCCGCCAGCGGCGCCCTCGCTGCTGTCGGCGCCCTGGCAGCGCCTCACCTCAGCCCACATGGCCTGCAGCGCGACGGAGGCGGCGGCATCTTCGATGCCCTCAAACAGCTCCGTGCCGCCACGCGCCAGGTTCTCGTGCTTCATGGCCACCTTGACAGCATCGGGCTGCCCCTTCCACGGTAGGCTCCCCGAGGCGAGGTCGCAGAGCGTGTAGACCAAACTCTCAAGGTCATCGGCTGGGCGCATCGTGCGCACGTTCGCGTCGGCCGCAACGCTCGCGTACGTCGCCGTGCCCACCGGCCCGTACGCCTGCGCATCGTTCTCGTTCACCATGCGATGGGCCAACGTCGACGAGGAGATGTTGGTGCACGAGCCAAAGTCGATGAGGTGCAGCTGCGTCGGCTGCATCGACGAGCCAGCGCCGAGGAGAATGTTGGCCGGCTTGATGTCGTTGTGCACGTAGCCCGCGACGTGCAGCCGGCGGATCAGGCGCAGCATGCAACGCGCCACCCGTAGGAGCGTGGGGCCGCTCAGGCGCGTGAGCTGGCTCTGGCTCTGGCTCTGGCGCGTGCGCAAGAGGTCATCGAGCGAGGGGCCGAGCAGCGACACGACCAAGAAGCCGCCGGGCGAGCGTGGCCCGTCCGGCTCGTAGTAGAGCATCGTGGGGAACCCTGCCACGCCCGACATGACGGACAGCACGGACGCCTCGCGAGCGATCGCAAAGGCCTTCAGGCCAATCTTGACGGCGACCGAGCCGGTTGGCGTCACGCCGAGCAGCACCTCGCTCTGCGTGCCCTTTCCGAGCCGCTCCTTGATTATGAGCTGCTCGATGGCAAAGGGCGGCGCAGGTGATCTCGCCGGCACGACCTCGGCAGCTAGTGGTGGCGATGGCGCACGGGTCGGCACCACAACACCGGCCGGCGATTCCAACGGCGCCTCCAATCGCACGCCTGCATCGTACCACGAGGTCACAGGCGGCGGCAATCTCACGCCACTATCGTACCACGATTGCACCTCGTCGCCGGAGGACGGTATAGTGCCGGCCCCATCCCTCGAGCTGAAGTACGCACCTCCGAGGAAGAGGGCGGTGGTGCTCAAGAGATCGGGCAGGTTGAGGTTGAGAGTGGCGTCCGCGACAACGGTGGCGGTGCGTGGTGTGACTGGGACGAACCGCAGATGCGGCAGCGCGAAGCCGGCCGCGAGCGACGCGAGCACCAGCATTGAAAAGATTCCCTGTGAGCCTTTCGTCCACGATTTCCTTCGTTGGACGACGAGAGACGTCGAGAAGCGTCCAACAACATGCTGAAAGTTGCAATTTGATTACTCCGAGATTCGTAACGGCTTTGTCTCGGAACACGGTTCCCTCCTCGCGAGACGTGTGGAAAAGGTGTGCGACTTGACTTGACTTGACTTGACTTGACTTGACTTTGCACATCGCGCCCGCCTCTCCACGTCGCGACGGACCACAGGATCGGAAAAGACGCCAGTCCAATGCTATGCACGGACGGGCGTCAGCGTCTGCGCCACGCAAGGATGCGCGCCACAGCGGAGACCGCGTCCTTCTGCGCGTACGAGGTGGAGGAAGTGCTGCGCCTCCATCCGGGTGTGGCCGACCTCGTGGCTGCGCTGGTGCCGCATCCTGCTCATCACGGTGCGGTCGTGGGCGTGGCCTACGTACCAGCCAACGCTGCTTGCCATCTGACAGCAGCCGAGCTCAGCGCGTTTGGCAGCGTTGTGCTGGCACCGTTCATGCTCCCGCAACTGGTGATGCGATGCCCAACCGAGCTTCCCGCCACTCGGCCGGAAGTTGCAGAACTGCTCGCTCAGCTGCGGCCCATGGACGCCTGCCCCACGTCCACGAGCTACGAGCAGCACGTACTGCAGGCACTGCACTCACTTGGGCTTCCGGTCCATCCGGGCGGCGGCCTTGAAGACGCGCCTTTGATGCAGCTCGGAGTGGACTCTCTCAACACGGGCCGGCTGGTTCAGCTGCTCAACACAGCGCTCGCTCCGCGCCTCGCACTGCGCCCGACGGTGGTGTTCGACCACCCGACCATCCGCCAGCTCGCCAGCTACATTCACCACGAGCTGTGCGCACCGTCGGAGCTGCCTCGGCGCGTCGAGGGCACCCGCGCTACGGCACCGCCACACGCGATGCGCCTCGCTGGCTCCGCCATGCGCTTGCCCGGAGGCGTGACGCGCGCGGCGAGCCTTCAAGAGCTCTGCGCGAGCGCTGGCGATGGCATGCAGCAGCGCCCGACCGGCCGCGCAGCCGCTGCGCTCTCGAGCTTCGACGAGCGCATGCAGTCGGCGCCTCTGACGGCCGCTAGCTACGGCGGCTACGTGTACGGCGCCGAATACTTCGACGCCGCGAGCTTTGTGATCCCGGCCGGCGAGGTGTGGGAGATGGACCCGCAGCAGCGACTCCTACTCGAGCTCGGCTATGCATCCCTCCTCGACGCTGGTCAGCGCCGCGATCGGCTGCTCGGCTGCCGAGCGGCCGTCTTCGTCGGACTGATGAATGCGGACTTTGCTCTGCTCGCAGACTTAACTGCGAGGAGGAGGAGCAGCACATTGGGTGCAGGCAGCAGCGGCTACGGCAGCAGCAGTGGCAGCGTGTACGCCGCGACCGGTTCGCAGGGCTCCGTCGCGTCCGGCCGTCTCTCGTTCGTGCTAGGCATGCAGGGCCCAGCCGCCACCATCGACACCGCCTGCTCTTCCTCTCTGATGGCGCTGCATCTGGCACGTATCAGCTGCGAGCGCGCCACCGCTGTGGCACACGACCGTCACCCGCAGCCTTTGGCCGCCCTGGTGGCCGCCGCCAACCTGATCTTGGTGCCCAACACGACGCTCATGTTCGCGCGTGCGGGCATGCTCTCCGCGGACGGCCGTTGCAAGACCTTCGACGCGCGTGCGAACGGGTACGCGCGCTCCGAGGCCATCGGGGCGGTGGCGGTGGAGGAGGCTGGAGGAGCCGAACATTTGGTGCTGGGCGGCGGGATCCTCCTCCACGAGGGCAGTCGCTGCTTCATCGGGAGCAGCGCTGCCCATGCAGATGGCAAGAGTGCCAGCCTCACCGCCCCGAACGGCACGTCTCAGGCGCGCTTAGTGCGCGAGTGCCTCGGGGCCGCGGGGCTCACGTTGCTGCCGCAGGTCGAGACGCATGGCACAGGGACGGCACTGGGCGACCCGACTGAGGCTGGCGGTTTGGAGAGAGCGCTTGGCGCGACCGCTCCCATACTTGGCAGCCTCAAGGCGAATCTGGGCCATGCTGAGCCGTCCGCAGCGCTCGCCTCCATTCTGATGGTTCGTATGGCGCTCCACCAGCTCGCTGCTGTGGGGAATGGGAATGCTCAGCTGCGCGTGTGCAACGTGATGGTCGATCCGGCACTCCGTGGCATGAGGGCGCAGCTGCCCACGCAACGGCTGGCTGCGAGCGCACGCGCCAGGCACATCGGCGTCTCCTCCTTTGGATACAGTGGCACCATCGCCCATGTCGTGCTTCTGTGCGACGCGACGGCGTGGCTTGGAAAGCGTCACGGCACGCGGCCGCCATGCTTACGCTTTCGGCGGCGCGCGTTCCCGTGGTGGCCAGAGGCCGCACCGCCGAGCGCGCCGACCGAGCGTCCGGCCGCTGTCCGGACGACTTCGCCTTTCGCGCGCGCCACTTGCGGTCTCCTCGGAGCTTCCCCCCCACCACCTCTAGCAGACCATTTGCCGAGCGTTCCCGCTCCGCTGCCACCTCCAACGATGACTTCACCTTTGGTCGAGCAGCTCGCACTTCAAGCCGAGGCCTCAGCAGAGCTCTCCCTCTTGGCGCTCGGCGCGCTCGACACGCGCGGGCGCGAGCGAGGTCGCGATCTCGGTACGCTCGTCCGGGGTGATTGCCTCTTGATGACCTCTGATGACCTCTGATGGCCTCCCTCATCAGGTACGCTCGTCCGGCTGCTCTTCGATGAGAACACTGGCGTGGCGGTGCTGGAGCTCGCTGATCCGGCCCGCTTCAACACGATGAGCTGGCCCTTGGGTGACGATATGCATCGCGCTGTCAACTTCTTGCGCGCACAGCCAGCGCTGAGAGCGGTGTGTTGGCAAGCCGCCGGGCGTGTCTTCTGCGCGGGCGCCTCGCCGCACACGCCTGGCGCGCCCACCTCCCTTGCCGGCCTGGCGCGCTTCATCTTTGATTACAAGGTGCTCGGGTTCGTCGAGCTAGCCAACTTGCCCGTGCCGGTCGTGTGCGCCGCGCACGGCGCCCTCGTCGGCGGCGGCGTGGCAATGTTCTTGCAGGCCGACGCACGCCTTGCCGAGAGCGAGGCCAGCTTTCAGCACGGGAATCTGTCTCGGGGCGTGTGCCCTGTGGCAGGCTTTAGCCGTAGCCTCAAAGCCATCGTCGGCACTGAGCGAGCTCTGGCCTTCTACTTGATGGATCAACCCATCAGTGCCACGGCAGCAATGCAACTTGGGCTCGTGCATGAAGTCTGCACCGGTGTGACGTCGACCAAGCGACGCGCCGAGCAACTGTGCCACCTTCTGGTGACTCGCGGTCGAGCGTCAGACCTCGTCGCCTTGCGCCTTGCGACTGATGTGGAGTTGCTCGCTCGTGAAGTGGTCCTTCACACCGAGTGCCTGCTCGTCAACGGTGGCCTCCAACTGGCGCGTTCGATGGACTCCGGGCGCGTGCTCGATGGCATCGGCTCTTCGGTGGAGGCCAAAGTGATGCCAGTTCCGGCTCCGCTGCGCTCGCGCCATGCCGCAACTGCTCGCGACCACGTGGACTTTTGCATGGCGTGGAGCCCTCCCGCTTCCACATGCTGGGATGCATCGCCTGCACAGGCGACGCTCGGTACGGCGCTCCGTGGAGCTCGGCAGCCAGTGGTGGCGCTGTGCCACGCGTCGGACGGCGTGCAGCGATGGACTGAGACGAGGCGCCTCGGCCTCATCCGAGTGGAGGGCGAAGCGGCTGAGCTGGCGATGGAGGCGCTGCGCCTTCAACGAAATCGGACTGCCCCCGCCACGAACCCTTCCAAGGCCGCTACTACCGCACGACCAGCTTCGGCAAGGGGCCAAGCGCCGATCCAGGCAGCCATCGTGGAACAATCAGGGGTCGTCGTACTCACTCTGCCCCGCGTCGCCTTCAATGTGGAGTCCATGTTGGCGTCCATTGCTTGGGTGGGCGCGGCGCTACGAGCGGTCGTCATCCACTTTGGCAACGAGTCAGCGGTTTCGCCGCTCGATGGCATGCGGCCCTCAGCACGCGACATCTTGCGTGTGCAGGACGCCATGGCGGCGCTGCACTCGTTTGGCGTACCCATCGTCTGCTCCGCCGACACAGAGCTCGACGGGCTCGCAAAGATTGTTTGGGAAGCCGCCGACTTTCGGATCGGATCCCCCCATAAGAACGCGTTTCAGGCGCAGCGGCAGGGCCTCCTGACTCAAGTCCAACCAGCGGGCAAGAGCACCATGCATGCCGCAGTCGAGCGTGCCACGTGGTTGGCGCAGCATGCGGCGATCGGGCTCAAATGCATGCTAAGCCTCACTAGGGATCCTCCCTCTCCCACCCGCTCGATGGCGAGCGAGCGGTATCTGATGGCGAGCGAGCGGTATTTGATGGCGTTCCCGACCGGCAGCGGTCCCGAGTGCAACTTGCTCCTTGGCATGCTGTCCGCGTGCGCCGAGAGCAGAGTCCCACGGCTTCCTCGGAAGATGAGCACGAGTCCTTCAGTAGTCCCAGCCATCCTGCGCTCTCTGCGCCCCTCGAAGCCGTGCGCAGCCGGCGCCAAGACGGCGCGATTCGGCAGTGTGCGCGCCGTCGAGGTCTATGTGCCGCGCCACTGCGTGCGCGCTGCTGGATGGGCAAGCGCGTCGAGGGCCAGCCTAGAAGGATCCACAATCGGCAGCAGCCTCGAAGGTTTGATGGAATGCTACAGTGGGTGCGGCGAGGACGAGGATGTGGTCTCCATGGCGCTGACCGCACTCCACCGGCTGATGCGCACCCAAAACCTGTCGCCCGAGCAGATTGGGTATTTGTGCGTAGGCTCGCAGACGGCCCTAGATCGGAGTAAGGGGATCAAGTCTGAGCTCATGGCTTTGCTCGAGTGTGGCGGCCAGGCTAGTGTAGAGGGTGTGGACGTCTACACCTGCCCTGGGCAGGAGATGGCCGCGCTTCAAGGATGCTTCCACTGGATCCAAGGAGCGCATTGGGACGGGCGATTTGCTGTGGCCGTCTGCTCGGACCAAACCGGCCCGGGCGGTGCGATGGCCTGCGCGGTACTCGTGGGACCTGCACTCTCCGAAAGGAGTCTCCCGCGCCTCGAACTACCCTGGGAGCTGCCATGCGCTCAATGGATGCCCATTCCCGAGGCGCGTCTCGAATGCGAGCTGGCGTCACAGCTCACGTTGATCGTACGTGTCGGCCCGAGGGTGTGTGCAGCGCGAGTCGCGAGCGCGGCACAGCGTATCGATGGTCAGCTGCTTCGGGCGCTCGATGCTCGAACTCCGCTCTCTGCCAGAGCTTACCTAGCCCTCTGCAGCAGAGGCAACGAGGGCCGTTTCGGGCGCACCACTAGGGCGTTGCTCGGCTTCCCGCGCGACGCCTTCTCGCTCCGAGAGGTCAGCGCCCCACCGCGATCGAGCGCCCTGATGGCGCAGCCTTGCGAGGCGGCGAGCCGCCCCGCGCGCGTGTACGCGTACCATGGGATGGCATGCTTGCAGTACGTTACTCGGCCGCTTACATCACCGGCACGAAGGCTACTCGATCGCGATGAGGACCTGCAAGCGGTGTTGTCCAGCTTGCTTGGGGGTAGCAGCGAGCCAGACCCCGTGGCCACATCCAAGGCATCAGACGCTATGGCCGCCGTGCGCGAGGCCGTGGAGGTGCTTTTGCCCGGCATTAGTGCGGACCTTCCTTTCATGGAAGCCGGCATCGACTCGCTTGGAGCAGTTGAGCTGCGCAACCAGTTGATGGCACGGCTTGGCGACGGCGATCTGCTGCCGGAGACGGTCGTGTTCGACTTTCCCACCCTGCGGCAGCTGGAGCAGCACGTGCAGCAGCAGCAGCAGCAGGATCATGCGCGACAGCCGGCACCGAGAGAGTCGCATAGGTCATTGCACTCCATCCTCGCGCTTCTCAACAGTGTGAGCCCGACAGTTGCGAGCCATCAAACGCAGGGCGTGCTGCCTGGCGCAATCGTCTCGGGGGTCAGCTGCAAGCTGCCAGGGTCCGTTGTCTCGTCGATTGCACTGCTCGAGGTTGCTGTCACCGGCCACGATGTAGTGCGTCAGGTGCCGCAGTCACGCTGGGAGGCACACCATCTTCCAGACTGGGTGGATGAGATGACCAGCCGGCGCACATGGCACGGGGCCTTCATGGTCGGTGCGGAGCTCTTTGACGCGGAGCGCTTTGACATCTCGGCTCGGGAAGCGCAGGCGACCGATCCCCAGCAGCGGCTCGTCTTGGAGATGAGCTACGAAGCGCTGCATGCTTCTGGCAAGCGCAAGCCAGAGCTTCTCGGGAGCTCAACAGGCGTCGCTTTGGGGATCTGCTGGAACGAATTCGTGCAAGTCCTCGAGCACAGCCCTCTGGGCCGAAGCGTCTACGCTGCAACTGGCGCAGCGCTTTCGATTGCCTCGGGCCGCGTCTCGTATGCACTTGGGCTGCACGGCCCGTGCATCTCGATTGAGACGGCGTGCTCGGCATCGCTCGTGGCATGCGGTTCGGCGCTCTCCGGCGTCATCCAAGAGAATTGCGAGATGCACGTGGCCGCGGGAGTGAGCATGATGTTGCTCCAGTCGACTTCGGTGAGCATGGCCATTGCGGGCATGACATCGATCAAGGGGCGGTGCCACACATTTGATCGACGTGCGGACGGCTTTGTACGGGGAGAGGGGTGCTGTGCGCTGCTTCTCGTCGCGCGGTGCAAGCAGCCACCGGAGCCCTCAAACACAAACTTACCAACCATGCAAAGAGTCTCCGTTCGTCAAGATGGGCGAAGCGCGAGTTTGACGGCACCCAACGGCCAGGCGCAGTTGGGGCTGCTGCAGGCGGCACACGGTACTGGCACCACAGCTGCCTCGCTGTCTGTGGTCGAGACACATGGCACAGGCACCCCTCTTGGCGATCCAATCGAGGTGGGCTCAGTCGCCGCGTTCGTGCGCTCTCAGCGCGCCGATGGCGCACTCACTCCGAGTGGCATTAAGGCCAATCTCGGTCACACCGAAGCGACCGCTGGCATGGCAGGGCTGGCATCGCTGCTCATCAGGCTCAACGGGCAGGCTCCTCCGAATGCGCAGCTCCGCGGACTGAACCCCCACGTGGCAGGAGCGCTGCGAGGCACGAAGTGTGCTTTCGTGGTACAATCGGCCGTCGAGCGCGAGCAATCCGGAGGTGTGAGCTCGTTTGGGTACAGCGGCACGATTGCGCACGCGCTGCTCCAGCGCAGTGATTCGGGCGGGAGGAGCCACCACGTGACGCTTTCGCCGCTCACATATGTTCGGCGCTCCTACGGCTGGCGTGAGCAGCCACTTTCGCTTGGGCTGCGACACGTGTCATCCTCAGGTGAGACGCACCTGTTCCGCGCGGCCGTTGCCGGCCCGCTGCTCTCTGCTGTTGCCGATCACGTGGTGCAAGGTCGCATCATCTTCCCTGGCTCGGGATACCTCGAGCTGGCACGCGCAGCAGCAAGTGTCGCTCTCTCAAAGTCGACTGCTCCGGCACTGTGTGACGTCGTCTTCCTGCAGCCGCTTGGCATCGAGGCGAGTGGCGTGCATCTCGACTGCAAGGTCGCAGGGGGCCGTTTTGAGGCGTGCAGCGGCGAGGTTGGCACGGGTGGCATGCTTATGGATGCGGCAGTGCACTGCTCGGGTATCATGCGAGTATGCTCATACGACGAGAACAGGGGCTCGTTTGATCACGCGCTGGCTCGTGCGCACGTCGGTGCTCGCGCCTTCGAGATGAGCTCGTTGTACGACAGGTTCGATGCGATTGGCTTGCAGTACGGCCCCGGATTCCGCACTCTGGATCGGGCATGGGTCGAAGGCCATGGGCTGGCCACCGCTCGTCTTCGGAACCGCTCAGCTCAGCCAGCTGGACACGTGCACCCGGCTGATCTGGATGGCGCGCTCTCCTTGACCAGTCTGGTCTCGGACAGGGGCCACGGCGGGATGCCGCGTTTGCCGTTCTCAGTGGACGAGGCGCGGCTGCATGGAGCCTCTGGCGAATTGTGGGCAGCCGTGGCGCGTCAAGGAGGCGAGGCAGTATCTGTCTTTCTCAGCTGCCGTGATGGTTCATCGCCGACCCGGCTTGATGGGTTCAAGTCGAGAGTGCTGCGCGCAGATGCACTTGCACGGCGAGACCTGTATGTTATCAAGTGGCACAAGCTAGACTCCTCTGCGATGCGTCAGACCGATGGCACCGACGGCGGGATTGCAGTGCTTGCGACAGGCGCACAGGCATGGACGTCTCGTGCGGCTGCGGCGCAAACGGTTGCAAGTGGGCGTGCCGTGGCGGCAATAAGATGGCACGCCGTGGCGACGTTGGCGTTCTTGCAGCGGGGGCAGGCGGCGTGCAACGCATTGGCCGCGCTCGATGCTGCGTTTGCGCTGGTGCAGGCTCAAGCCGCCAGCGAAGCGCCACCTGCCGTGTGGCTGCTCACGCTGGGCGCACAGCACGCAATGACTCGCATGCCGAGCATCACGCATGCTGGATCGTGGGGTTTGGCGCGAACGGCGCGCGTAGAGTCGTTGATTGCTGTGCTGTCCATCGATGGGCAAGCGAGGCCAGCGCTTGAGCGTGCAGCATCGCTTCCAGAGCCCGAGGCGGTGCTCATCAACTCGTCCGCAATCTCAGTTCCTCGGCTGACGGACTTTACGGCCCCACCAGATGGTCCCGTGCGTGTGCACTTGCACTCTCGCGGCGCAATCAGCAACTTGTCCCTCGAGCGTCAACCGCTCATGCGTGCGGAGAGCGGTGCCGAGGTCAAGCTACGCGTCCGGACTATCGGCCTCAACTTTCGCGATGTTCTCAATGTGCTTGGAGAGTATCCGGGGGAGCCCGGTCCTCCGGGAGCCGACGTGGCAGGCATCGTGATCGATCCCGGCGTCACACAGTTGCATGCGCGCCACACGCCTGTCTTTGGGATGGCTCGTGCGCCCTTGGCGAGCTACGCCTACGCGGATGCCCGGCTTGTCGCCTGCAAGCCAGCGCCACTCTCGTTCGAGCAGTGCTGCACGCTGCCGGTGACATGGATCACCACACACGTGTCACTCGGGCGCGCCTTGCTGCGTTCGGGCCACAGCCTGGTGGTCCATGCTGCTGCTGGTGGTGTGGGGTTGAAGAGTCTGGAGTATGCTCAGTGGTTGGGCGTCAGCATCTTGGGCACAGCTGGGCGTCCGCATAAGCACGCGTACGTGCGGTCCATGGGTGCGCGTCTTCTGTGCAGCTCGCGCGATGCGTCGGCATTTGCCGCGGGCAGTGCACGCCTGCTCGAGTCGGGACGGTGCCACGCCGTTCTCAACAGCTTGTCCGGCGACTTCATCAGCACGTCGTTTGCATGCCTGACCGAGGGTGGCGCCCTCGAGGAGATCGGCAAGCGAAGCATCTGGTCCACGACGCGGCACGTCGCAGCAGCGCCCTGCACAACGTTTGAGGCGATTGCGCTGGATGCTGAGACGACGAGGCAGCCTTGGTGGACGCAGCGTGTGCTCCTCCTGCTATCGACCCGCGCCAACTCCGGAGTGGTAGCAAGCCTCCCTCTCCGCAGCTTCGACATGCGAAGCCAATACGAGTTTGCGTTCCGCTTCCTCCAAGGCGGCCACCACATAGGCAAGGTAGTGCTTTGTGAGCCGATGAGGGGAGCTAGTGCGCTCGAAGGCCAATCCAAGACGCAGCTCGTCACTGGCGGCACAAGTGGTCTAGGTCTGCTAACGGCTCGATGGCTCGCTGGGCGCGGTGCCAAGCGCCTCGCTCTCGCTTCACGCAGCGGCATGCTCGCCCGCACAGGTGACGCGGAGTGGAAGGCCCTGCAGGCCAGCAGCGCTGATGCGGTTCTTGAGCGGTGTGACACCTCCGACGTATCCCACAATCGGCGGCTTGCATCGGTGCTGCCATCAGTCGGAGGTGTGTGGCACGCAGCTGGCGTGCTTGCTGACGCCGTGCTGCCTCGACAGGACGCCAGCAGTCTCGTACGCGTGTACGCCCCCAAGGCGCAAGGCGCGTGGAGTCTGCACTCTGCCATGCATACGAGGGCCATTGGATCTTTCGTGCTGTTCTCATCGGTGGCGGCGCTGCTAGGTGGCGCAGGCCAGGCGAATTATGCGTCTGCCAATGCATGTCTAGACTCGCTCTCGGCCTTCCGACGTCGCCACGGCCGTGCTTCACTGAGCGTGCAGTGGGGTGCATGGGCAGAGGTAGGTATGGCAGCACGGGGTGCGGCGAGCGAGCGGGTGGCGGCGATGTGGAAGGCGACCGCTGGCTTTGGACAGCTCAGCTTGGCACAGGGCTTGGCCGCACTCTCGACATTGTTAGAGGCGAAGAGCTCGGCAGTGGTTGGCGTCTTGCAAGTGACATGGAGCCGCTTCGTGGGCGGTGGTGCTGTCCCGCCGGCGCTCCTATCCATGCTCATATCTCCCCATACGAACCTGAGGAACCTCGCACCCATTTCGGAGATGCATACGCCCAAGGCATCTCGACTCTCGTCGACAGCCCGTGCGGTATCCCTCGAGACGGTGCTCGAGCTTGTGAAGCAGACAGCGGCTGGCGCAGTCGATGCGGATGCTCCGCTGATGGAGGCGGGTATTGACTCGCTTGGCGCCGTCGAGCTGCGCAATCAACTCCAGGCAATGGTGGGCGGTGATGTGCGTCTCTCTAGTACGCTCGTCTTCGACCACCCGACTGCGCGCCAGCTTGCAGAGGTGCTGCGGCCCAAAGCTTCGGAATCGAGACGCCCCGATGCACTAACGAGTCAGGCTGATCTTGCTCCATCAATCTTGGCCGTTGGCGGCACGAGCGTATTGATGCCGGAGACTGTGACGTCATTTAGTGCGGCGAGGTGCCTTGTGACCTGCGGGCACGATGCCATCGCAGAGGTGCCCGTCGGGCGATGGGATGTTGCTTCAGCGTCCTCGATGCCTGATCCGATTGGAAGCCGAATGCGATACGGCGGATTCGTGATCGGATGTGAGCTTGCTGATCACCGTGCATTCAACATCTCGGCTGCTGAGGCGGCGGCGATGGATCCGCAGCAGAGGCTGCTCCTCGAGCACGGCTACGCCGCCTTGCACGATGCACGCCTCGATCGAGCGAAGCTCGGAGGCAGCTTGAGCGGCGTGTTCCTGGGGATCTCGGCGACTGACTTTGCCCAGGTGCTGGCTCTGTCGCCAGCAGGTGCGAGCGTGTATGCAGCCACCGGTGCAAGCCTCTCGATTGCCGCGGGCCGACTCTCGTATGTGCTAGGGCTGCACGGCCCTTGCGTGTCGTGTGACACGGCTTGCTCTGCCGCCCTGGTGGCGGGCCACGCGGCGCTGAGCGCTTTGAAGCTGAAAGAGTGTGCCGTGGGCCTTGTGTCTGCAGTGATGCTGATGCTTTCTCCAGGCGCGGGCATGAGCTTTGCGATTGCGGGCATGACATCGGCGCGCGGTCGGTCGCACTCCTTCGATGCGCGTGCTGACGGTTATGCCCGGGGCGAGGCGTGCGGCGCGGTGGCGCTGCAGCATGTCGACGATGGTTACGCGTCTGTAAAGGTGCACGGCAGTGCAGTGCGGCAGGACGGTCGATCGGCAAGCCTCACGGCACCTAACGGGCAGGCGCAGCGAGGGCTTCTTGTCGCCTCGTGCTCAAGTGCCGGAGTCTCACGTGACTTGCTCAGCTTGGTTGAAGCTCATGGCACAGGTACGGAGCTGGGTGATCCCATCGAGGCGGGCGCTCTCGTGGCTGCGATGCTTCAAGGTCGCAGGGGATCAGCACCATTGGCAGCGAGCAGCATCAAAGCCAATGTTGGCCATGCGGAGGCTGCTGCAGGGATGACGGGTATGCTGAAACTGGTGCTCGGCTTGCAGGCAGGGATGGCCGCGCCAAATGCGCAGCTCCGTGTGCTCAACCCTCACGTGCACGCCTGTCTGCATGGCTACGCCGATGGGGTGCTGCCAGTGCAAGCGGCGCGGCTACTTGCGAGTGAGATGGGCGGCGTGAGCTCATTTGGATACAGTGGCACGATTGCCCATGCGGTGGTCGGCCATCTCGTCGCAAGGGTTCCCGTGCCACCGCCGACCCACCTCTTGTACCGCCGTGTGGTGTTCGCATGGCAACAACGCTCGGTGGCTCCTTCAACGGCAAGCCAGGAATTGAGCCGAGGATCCCCTCCCGGAGCTGACCTTTATGACCAGCTCATCAGCCTTGTGCGGGCCATGAGTTGGAGTGACCAGCTCGACACGACCGTCCCACTGATACACCTCGGTATCGACTCACTCGGCTGGACGGAATTCGTCACGTCGCTGGGGAGCCTGGTGCACCCAAGTGCTGTTCCGGCCATCACCGAGATGTATGGAATGTCGCTGGACGAGCTGTACGAGCACGTGGCCAACCTGCGGCCCGCCTCGGCAGCCGTTCCAGATCGCCGCGTGGGCACGCCACGTGGCGATCTGGGGAGGTCGGCGCCCGCCGCCCAAGGCGCGGCTGTGGAATCGCCCTACATTGAGCACAATCCGGTGGTCGTCATCGAGCGTGCAGAAGGGGCGCATGTCCTTGGCACGAACGGCACGGACTATGTGGACATTGCCTGTGGTAGCGGAGCTCTGCTCTTTGGCCACAACCCGAGCTTCCTCAAGGATTGCCTCGAGTCCATGCTGACCAACTCGTCCTACGCTCTGGGCTTTGAAAATCAGCTTGTGGGCACCAATGCTCGTCGTCTTTGTCAGCTCCTCCATGTAGAACGGGTCACATTCGTCACCACGGGCACGGAGGCGACCACATTAGCAGCTCGGCTGGCCAGGCTCCATCGCAAGCGAAGCCGCATAGTGACCTTCGAGGGTTCGTACCACGGGCACTTCGATGGGTTCCTTGGTAGACCTTCCTCGGATACCTCGACGGCGCCATCGTGCATCCCAGCTTCCATCGGGGTGCCCCCTTCGTTTGTGGACGAGTCGTCGCTCGTGGTTCTTGCGTACGATCACGAGGCGTCACTTCGGTACATCACTGAGCACGCCGACAGCCTCGCAGCCGTCTTTGTCGAGCCGGTGCAGGCTCGTCGAGACCTGAAGCGTGACCCGAGAGCCTTTCTGCACTCGCTCCGTGAGCTCACGCGGCATCACGGCATCGTCCTTATCTTCGATGAGGTCACCACTGGGCTGCGTCTAGGTCTTGGTGGAGCCCAGGCGCGCTTTGGGGTTCAGGCGGATCTCGTAGCAGTCGGCAAGGCGCTCGGGGCAGGTAGCACTCCGACCTGAAAACCTCTGATTGCCTCTGATTGCCGCTGATTGCCACTGATGATGGCCATTGATTGCCTCCCTCATCAGGCTTCCCGGTCGGAGCGGTCGGTGGCTCTGCGTACCTCATGGACGGCGTCGACGGCGGCGCGTGGGCGTTTGGTGACAATAGTTTCCCTCGGGCGACGCGCACATACTTTGCTGGCACGTTTTGCAAGTTCCCTCTCTCAATGGCCGCCGTCGATGCCGTCCTCCAGCGCCTCGAAGCAGAGGGCGAGGGCATCTACGCTGGCCTTGAGGCAGCGACAGCGCGATTGGCTTCAGAGCTGAACGCGTGGTGGGCGTTGCGTGCGTTTGCACCGCGCATCGATCACTGCGGCTCGATCTTCCGCTTCAACGTGCCAAAGGTCATTTCAAAGGCATTCACAGAAGGGCTGATCCGCAGGGGCATCTACTGTGTAGAAGGTCGTGCATGCTTCCTCTCCACCGCCCACTCGACCGACGATGTGCAACGCATCGTCCTCGCCGTGCAGCAGGCCACGGAAGAACTCCATCAGAGTGTACTGATTCCGCTTCGTGCCGATGCGCCCGCAGCTGCTTCGCACGGATCCCCCCTGCAGCTGGCTGCGGGTGTTCCTCTGCGGGACCGACTCCCCGTCTCAAGCCTGCAGCATCAGCTCCTGCTGCATCAGCAGCTTCACCCCACGAGCTCCGCCTACAATGAGCCCATTGCTGTGCCCCTAGGTGACTCGAACATCGGCACAATTGACGAACCCGAGCCGCTGGTCCGGGCGGCACTTCAGAGCCTCGTCCGCCGCCACGCAGTCCTTCGCACGTGTTATGGGATCAGCCCTGATCGCGAAGCTACCCGCCTGTGCCAAATCGTGCTGCCGTCGGACGGCTTCGTAGTTCCGCTCGTCGTCTGTTCGGATGCGGCTCAATGGGAGGAGCTCCTCCATTCCGAGCTCAGGTCTCCCTTCCGTCCCTTTGCTGCGCCCCCAATCCGTGCACTCTACCGGGCCGTGGACCCAGCGCTCCTGGTCGTGAATGTGCATCATGTGGCCGTCGACGCCGTGGCGATGCACCTGATCCGCTCAGAGCTTCGTGAGCACTGCCTTGCCTTGGCTCGCGGTCAGACGCCGGCGGCTCTCGCGCCTCTGGCTTACGAGTACGCGGACTTTGCCCAGCTCGAGGCCTCTCGGGCAGACGATCAGGAGGCGCTCGATTGGTGGGTGTCCAGGCTACAGGGCGTCTCGGAGCTGCTCACTCTCCCTGCGGACTTCCCTCGCCCACTTGTACAAGCGACGTCGGCCAGGCACGTGCCGCTATTTATCGGCGAGAGCCTCATGGCGCAGGTGACCACGCTTTGCCGAGCGTGTGGTGCAACGATCAACGCAGTTCTTCTCACCTTGTGGGCAGAGCTGTTGCACCGACTGAGCGACGACACGAGCGTCATTGTCGGCGTGCCACACTCTCTACGCCACGCGAAGAATCTCGAGCACGTGGTTGGTACCTTTGTCAACACGTTACCAGTACGCTTGGACCGGCAGCACGGCACCGTACTCGAGGCGATTCGCTACGTGCAGCACGAGGTGGGCGAAGCCCTTCAGCGTGCGCATGTCCCTCTCCACCGTATCATCCACGCGTGCGGTAAGTCGTCGCGGTCCGCCGCCTACTCGCCGCTCTTTCAAACGATGTTTCATGCGACCAACGACCAGGAGGCTGATGCGCTCGATGCAACAGTTGATGAGCCGACGGTGAAGCTGGATCTCGAGGTGGAGTTCCTGTACAGCCACGACAAGGCTCGAGGCAAGATGATCTACGATCCGGCGATCTTCACGGCAGAGACTGCGCAGCGATGGGCAGCGTTCTTACTGCACCTCATACAAGAAGCGACAGCCCATCCCGATTCCAAATTAGGGGAGGTCCAAGCATACGACGACGGCGAGGCCGAGCGGGTCCTGCCGCAACTCAACGCCACCGCCGTCGACTTTGGCGAAGCAGCGACCTTGGGAATCCACGACCTCGTCGACTATTCGTCCAATCGTGTGGCGCTCGAGTGGGGAGAAGCAAAGATGACCTATAAGGAGCTCGGCCGCTGCTCGGATGCCGTGGCCGCGTGGCTTCGGGCGCACGAGAGCTCCTCCAGAAGCGTTGTGGCTCTTCAGTTGCATCGATCCCTCGAGCAGATCGTGGGTCTCTTGGGAGCCCTCAAGTCAGGCTCGGCCTACTTCCCCTCGATCCCAAGTGGCCTCTTGAAAGGCGCAGGTACATGGCACGCGATGCGACGTGCGAGCATCTCCTGGCGCAGACGGTCTACGTCCATGAGTTTGAAGGCTGGTTTGAGGGAGCGATCCTGCGCCTGGACGACGCTCGTACCGTACCGCTCACTACGGGTCCAGAGATGCCAAGGCCGCGAAAGCAGCCGGATTTAGCGTACATCATGTTCACGTCCGGGAGCACTGGGAGACCGAAGGGGGTCATGGTTCCCCACGCCGGCGTCGTCAATCTTTTGCTAGGCGCCCGGCGGCGCTACGGTGCAGCAGAGAATGCGATCTTTGGAATGCCTACGCCATACACCTTCGATGTCTCCGTGTACAACATCTTCAGCTCGCTCGCTGTGTTCCGTGGGACCTGCCGTCTCCTCGCCGATGGGTCGCAACTTGCCACGCCGACCCGGGGAGAGCATTGGACGCATCTTGCGGCGGTGCCGTCCATCCTCGCCGTCTCACGCCTTCCTCCATCTGTGGAGCACGTTCAGGTGGGGGGGGAAGCACTCACGCAGCCGGCTGTGGATTCCGTGCCCAAGCACGCGACTTTGTATAACTACTACGGGCCGACAGAGGCAGCCATCTGGGCAACGCGGAGCATCGTCTCGAGAGACAGCCCTGCGCGGCTGTCTCTCATCGGCTCCCCACTACCCAATGTCACGTGCTTCGTCGTTGATCTCGAGACACGCCGCCTCGTGCCCATCGGTGTGTACGGTGAGCTCTGGCTGGGGGGCGTGCAAGTGGCGCGAGGCTACCTCAACCAACCCGAGCTCACCGCCGAGCGATTCATCATCAACCCGTGGGCTCATGCAGATCCCTCCGGGCGCGGGATCGTCTATCGCACCGGAGATAGAGCTCGCTGGTGCGCCAATGGCGAACTTGAGTTTGGTGGCCGAATGGATTTCCAGGTCAAGTTGCGCGGCCAGCGTATCGAGCTCGGCGAGATTGAGCACGCTCTGCGTGCGCAGCCTGGAGTGCACGAGGCGGTGGTGCAGCTCTGGACCGAAGGCATCGAGCCGAGCCTCATTGCATACGTGACCCCGAAGGAGATAGTAGGCGGCGATGAAGCACAGCCCCTGAGCCAAGTTCCAGCTCTCGAGGGTTTGCGCCAGACACTGCCGGTATATATGCTGCCCAGTCTGATCATCGGTCTCAATGCATGGCCGCGCACTGCAAGTGACAAGATCGACCGGAACAAGTTGCCGGCACCCATCGTGAAGACCTCACAGCCTGCGCCACTAGTGGCCGCTCGAGAGGAGATAGACGGCCTCGGCGGCACCATCGTCCAGACGGTCTCAGAGCAGCTTCGGCGCCATCTAGCCTCTGATGTTGCCCTCGATGCGCCGCTCATGGATGCCGGTCTCAACTCGTTGCAGTCTGTGGTTCTTGTCTCCCAGCTGGCAGACCTTTTCAAATTGTCGTTGCCCGCCACACTGCTGTTTGAAGCCCCAACGACGCGGCTTCTCTCCGAGTATCTCGCGGGCTGCGTGAGTGGACGCAGTGCACCAAACGCAGCGCCAACGACTCGGGCCAGAGTGGCTGCGCCCGTGCCTTTGGGGCCCGTTGCCATCGCGTCTGCCAACCACCGCTTTCCGGGTACTGGTAGCGGCGCTTTGCGTATGCTGTCTCAAAGCTGCGACGTGATTTGCGAAGTGCCACCAAATCGGTGGGATGATGACCATCCCTTTCGAGAAGGGTCGGAGGCAGTGGGCAGCCGTGTGCGTTACGGTGGCTTCCTGTGCGGACACGACCTCTTCGACGCGTCCATGTTCAACGTGGCAGCCGCCGAAGCTGTGGCCATGGATCCACAGCAGCGTCTTCTCCTTGAGCAAGCGTATGCTGCGCTACACGCTGCCGAGGTTGTAGGCCCGAGACGCTCCGATCGCGCCAATCTCACAGGCGTCTTTGTGGGTCTCACGGCCTTCGAATTCGCCTTCATGCTTGCCACGCGCCCGGGGAACGCGTACACAGCCACCGGAGCAGACGCTTCCATCGCATCTGGCCGGATCTCGTACGTGCTGGACCTGCATGGCCCTTGCATCTCCTACGATACCGCATGCTCGACTGCTCTGGTCGCCACGCACGCTGCAGTGCGCACCATCCAGCAGTCCGAATGCCATGCAGCCGTATCCGCAGCAGTCAACCTCATGCTCACACCGATTGCTTCATGGAGCTTAGCTCTGGCGGGGATGACCTCGGCTCTTGGGCGCTGTCACACCTTTGATGTGCGAGCGGATGGATACGTGCGAGGTGAAGCGTGCAGCGCCATTGTATTGCAGTCTAGTTCTGGGCTGGTCGGCGTGGGAGGGAGCACGGTGGGTGGGAGCACCGTTCGTCAGGATGGACGCTCTGCGAGCCTCACGGCGCCGAATGGTCAGGCGCAGTACGAACTGATACATACGGCCCATGCCGAAGCTGACGCCTCCTCTGCAGATGGCCTGGTCGCTCACGAAGCGCATGGCACAGGCACAGCCTTGGGTGATCCGGTCGAGGCCAAATCTTTGGCGGTAATTGGGGCGCGTCGGGTTGCCATCGGCGGTGTGAAAGCCTGCCTTGGTCACACCGAAATTGCAGCCGGGCTAGCAGGCTTGCTGTCTGTTCTTCAGAGTTTGTGCAGCCGAATCACAGCGCCGAACAGTCATCTACGTGTCATGAATCCTCACGTCCGAAATGTGACGAATCCGAGGGATGCATACGGCACGCACCTTGCAGCACTTTGGGGCATGCACGATCGATGTCTCGGGTGTGTGAGCTCCTTTGGATACAGCGGCACCATCGCGCATGCCGTACTCTTTGGCAGCATGCCCCCACCTGGTCAGAGGCCGGTTCATCTCACCTTCCGAAGGCGAGCGTTTCCATGCAGCCAGACGTCCGAGCGCGAGGCCGCCATCCTCCAGGAGTCTTCCGGGAGCAAAGACAGGCTACCATGGCTCTATAGCATGCAATGGAGCTGCGCATCCGAGCTTGCCGAGCTGAAACCTGTCGGGGCGTCGATTCTCGTAATAGGGCCGTCCAACGCGCTGCCTACGCATCCCAATAGGCTCGCCAACGCATCTGCGTGTGATGCATGCCTGCTCTATGCCCCGCGCTCCGCGTTGGCTGTTCACGATCTTGGGCTGCTCGAATGTGTGCTTTCGTTGCTGCAAGTGTTCCAAACGAATCAGCATGCACCCCCTCTATGGCTATGCACCCTCGGAACTCAGCTCGAATGCTCGAGGAGCACACATGCTGGCCTGTGGGGTCTGGCGCGGTCTGCCCGAGCGGAGCTTGCGAGCTTGCGCCTCGGGTGCCTGGATGCTCCTCTCCAACAAGCGATGCCTCTCGCGGGCTACGAGCACCTGCAGCTGCCCGGAGGCCACATCGACGGACTGAAGCAGGCGTTCTCGTTCGAACCCGAGGCTTGCTTCGCTTCGGGTACGATGCACGTTCCCCGGCTTGTGCACCTGTCCGAGTTCCCAAGGTGCACGCTAGTGGGGCTGAACAGCCTGAGGCAGGAGTTGATCGCACACGTCACCGCCTCGGCGGCAAAGATAGACTTGCAGCAGCTGATGCGCTCGTATTCGATGCTGATCGCCCTCTGTAACCAGTACATCTCGGACGCAATGAGTAGTAGCCTGAGGCTCGACTCGCCTCTGTGGCATCACCGCTTGCTGCGCGCGTGGCTTGCCACGCAGCATCCAACGTCCATGTTATCCAAGGCTCGCGCCCTTGCAGCCGCCAAGGAAGAAGGATCGGCTGAGCTTGCTTTGGCCGTCCATTGCGGTGAACGCCTCGTCGACGCGTTGAACTGCACGATCCCGTATCAGGAGTTGCTCTTCCCCGGTGGATCGATGGAGATGTTGAGGCCCGTGTACGAGGACGCGACGATCAGCCAGTTTTACAATGGCTGCATGCAGGCTGTGCTGCAGGCCGTCCTCAAACGCCAACCAAGGCCGCAGCCGATGGTGGCGCTGGAGGTGGGCGCCGGGACGGGCGGCACTACATCTGTCCTCTTGCCTATCCTCAATGGCCGCTGCGAGCGCTACGTGTTCACGGACGTCTCTCGCGTGTTCTTGGTCCAGGCGCAAACTCGCTTTGCAGCCTTCTCCTTTGTCCAGTACTCCTTGCTCAACATCGATGCAGACCCACGCCGGCAGGGCTTTGCTAGCGCTCAATTCGACTTGCTGATCGCCACCAACTGTCTCCATGCCACGCCTCTCATCCGCACCACACTCTGCCACTGCCACCAACTCCTCCGGCCGGCGGGATTGATGGTCGTGAACGAGGCTCTCACGACCGATGCGTTCACGCAGATGACGTTCGGACTGACAGACGGCTGGTGGCTTTTCCACGAAAGCCGAGACCCGGAACGGCTTGGTCAATCCAGCCCCATGCTCAATTGGAGGCAGTGGGAAGGGCTTCTCAGGGACATAGGATTTCGTCAAAGCCACTGCATGCAAGGCGGCGGCGCTCTCCGGGGCCATGCGGTCATCGTAGCAGAAGCTTCCGCGGCCCACATAGCTGCAGACGCCCGTGCAACTCGCGGAGGGATTCGTGTCATCACGGGCGGGTTGGGCGGTCTTGGCCTGATCGCTGCACGAGTGATTTGGGACACGGTGGCGCCAAGCAGCCTGGTGCTCATGTCTCGATCGGGCCGATTGTGTGACACAACCGGTGCTGCCCTGTGGATGGGCAGGTGCCGCGCCGTGCGAGTCACGGCGTGCGACGTCGCAGACGACACGAACCTTCGCACATCTCTGATTCAACTCATGTCTCCGTCCAAACGGCTGAATGGAGTCACTCATCTCGCCTCCGCGTTTTCCTCGGGCCAGCTAGGAGCGTGGCAATCAAACGCTCTCCAAGCCATGTACGGCCCCAAAGTTCATGCGGCTCAAACACTGCACGCGGCGTTGCGAGGCACCAAGCTGGATGATTTCGGCCTCTGTGGGTCTGCTGCGAGCGTGTTGGACTTTTACTCGAAGCATCAGGCACCCTACGCTGCGGCGAACAGCGCCATAGCCTCTCTCGCCACCTTCAGAAGAGGTGAGGGGCTCAAGAGCACTAGCATCGCGTGGGGTGCCTTGGCGACGACGGCCGGCGATCAGAAGGACACTTCGTTTGGCTCTCTCAGCCGCCTGAACGGTCTGGAACTCATCGATCACGCGCTCGTCTGCACCGTCCTCGCACGGTCGCTCGTTTGCAACGAGAACGTCGCAGTGCTCCAGGCTCACTGGTCTACAGTCATCGCATCCCACCGCAGTGGATACCTTCACTCGCTCACTGCACTGCACAGAGCCCCCCTTCCTTTGCTCCCCGTCTTAAGGTCGGAGTCGGTGACGAGAATGCCAGCATTGAGCCTTCAGAGCATTCTTCAAATGGTCATGAACAGCACGAGCGCTGCGATTGAACCTGATACACCTCTCATGGAAGGCGGAATGGATTCCCTCGCCGTCGTGCATCTTCGCAATGAGCTGCAACGTGCTGTGGGGACCGAACGCAGCCTCCCGCCCACTCTTGCAATCGATTATCCTACCGTGCGTACGCTATTCGAGTATCTAGTCCCGCAGCAGACCCATGCAGAGCCCATCATGGCACCGTCTAGAGTTTCTAGCCCTCGATCCTCAACCGTCGCCGGGGTGCGCGGTGTGAGCTCAGCTCTTCCTGGGGGCGCTGCCTCCCGAGATGCATTGTGGATGCAAAGCGCCGGCGGTGTCGATTCGATCTCATACCCACCCCCAACACGACCAGAGCAGTCTGATGGCTTTCCGGTGGGCTTGCTTGGCTCCATCACGCTCTTCGATAACTCAGCCTTTAAAATTTCTGCTGCCGAGGCAACGCTCATGGATCCTATTCAGCGCCTGCACCTCGAACGGGCATATGAGGCTTTCTCGCGGAGCGAGAGCTCACACTGCGTGGCGTCGCACCGTGATATCGGCGTCTTTGTTGGCATAGATAAGCTCGACTTCGTTGACGTCTTGGCCTCACTTCCCGTGAGCGCTTTTGAAGTCACATCTAGCGGGCTGCCAATTGCTGCAGGTCGGGTGTCATACGTGCTTGGTTTGCAAGGGCCGTGCGTGGCGAACAACACCGCGTGTGCGTCGGCCTTGGTTGCCGTGCATTCTGCACTGTCCGCCTTGCAGCGACAGGAGTGCTCCGGAGCTCTCGCTTCGGGTCTGAACCTCATCCTCGTGCCAAGTGTGACGATCGCCTTCGCCCGAGCTGGCATGATCTCTCTGTCTGGCCGCTGTTTCACCTTCGACCAGCGAGCGGATGGCATGGGAAGGGGCGAGGCATGCTCGACCGTGCTCCTCGAAGATGCCGAGGTGCAAACGAGCGTGAGTGGGGCCATGGTTCGGCAGGATGGACGTAGCGCAAGCCTCACGGCGCCCAATGGGCCTGCACAACTTGGTTTGTTCAATGCCGTAATGAGCGCGGCTTCGGTTGGCATCAACGGGCCAGGCTGGTACGAGGCACATGGGACGGGCACCAAGCTCGGCGACCCCATAGAAATGCGCTCGTACAGTGCCGCTGTGGCTGGCCGAGGTTGTGTATCCGTCGGATCGCTCAAGGCCACCACAGGGCACACGGAGGGTGCGTCTGGACTCCCGGGGCTTTTGCGAGCTGCCCTTACACTCGGCACGAGGACGACGTTTCCAAACGCACAGCTCCGTGTAGTGAGCTCTCACGTGGCTGCAGTCCTGAGCCAAGCCGTGTGTTTGCCAGTGCAAGCTGGGCCCCTTTGTACCGAGGGGGTCGCTATGGTGAGTGCATTTGGACTCACTGGAACGATTGCAAGCGCAGTCCTGGCTCGTCATGGCTCCGGAGCTGATGACAGGGCGTGGAACCGAATTTCATATCGACGCCGCGCATTCCCATGGCTTGGTGACTCTGGCGATAGATTTGGCAAGCAGCGTACTGTAGGAGCCGGTGCATCGGCTACATACACTGCGTGCTGGACGATAGACTCTGAGCGTACGCCTCTGCCTCCCGTCGTCGCCGTTCTCGTCGTTGGTTCAACTAAGTGCGGCTCAGCCTTTGTGACAGCACGTGCCCCGAGCACGGTGGCCGTGCTGCTTCGTCAACACACGACGCGGGCGTCGCATGAGATCCGCGAGCTGGGGCTTGTGCTAGCGCTCGCTCAGAAGGTCTCACGCGAGCGACTGAGCTTGCTTGTTCTGAGTGGCTCGACCCACGGTGGAGCGGTGAGCTTGGCACGCGTCGTGCGGCTCGAGCTGACGGCGCTCACGGTGCGTAGCGTCGCTGCATCGGAAGGTGCCAAGACGCAAGCCGTCGCTCGTGCGTTGTTGCATATGGGCAATGCTGAGGCGGAGGTGTCGTGGAGCGGCGGCGGCACGCGGCTCGTGTCTCGTCTTCGGAAGAACGTCGCGCACAGCAGTGGCCGTCAAGATGCGATGAGGAGCAGCGGGTCGTATGTGATCACGGGCGGGCTCGGAGGGCTGGGAGTGCGAGCGGCTGGGCTGCTGTTGAAGCACGGCGCGCGGCGTGTGGTGCTCTCGTCGCGCAGCTGCAGGCTGAGCGCGGCGGCGGTGGGAGTGATGGCAGAAGCTTGCGTGGTGAGCTGCGACGCTGCATGCGGCGCCCAGATTCGAGCGTTGCTGCAGTACGAGCCGACGAGCGGCGTGTTGCACGCAGCAGGCGAGAACGCGACGGGGTTGGTGAGCGACGTGACGCTCGGCGGCATGATCCACGTCGGCGCCGCCAAAGCCGTCGGCGCGTGGCACTTGCACTGCGGCTCGGCATCGACGCCTCTGGAGTGCATGGTTTTCTTCTCGTCGGTGGGCTCCGGCCTTTCGAACGTTGGGCAAGCGAGCTACGCCGCAGCAAACGGCAGCCTTGACGGTCTCGCACTCTGTCGGCGGAAGATCGGAGTTGTGTCGCTCGCTGTGCAGTGGCCGATGGTTGGGGGCGCTGGAATGGGCGCTGCTGGGTACGCTCTGCTCGCATCGCGTAAGATGTCGATGGTGGGCATGTGCGGGATCTCGCTTGAAGAGTACGCAGCGTGCCTCGCGGCGCAGCTGAGCGTGTGCGATCGTGGGCTTGAGCGGAGCGTGCAGCTCGTGCATCGGTCCGAGGTGCGAGAGCTGCTGAGCGACCTGTCGGATGCGTCGGAGCGGCGCTTCGAAGAGCTCGCGGCGTATGAGCGCCGTAATGAGCGTGACCAGAGCTCTGCGTTGGCAGCGCCGGCATCGCGATCATCATTCGCAGAGAGTGTTGGCGCGCTGCCTGTGAGCGAGCGGCGGGCGCATGCGGAAGCAGCCGTGTTGCGGCTTGTGGAAGCGCTGGTGCCGGGTGAGCGGGTGGCGCTGAAAGCGGAGTCACCGCTGATGGAGGTGGGTATCGACTCGCTGGCGGCGACGGAGCTTGCATCGCGGCTGCGCGCTCTGGCAGGAGTGCCTTTATCTGCGACGCTCATCTTTGAGCATCCAACGGCGCGAGCGGTGGCAGCTCACGTGCTTGATCAGCTGGGGGAGGCGCGTGCTACGTCTGTTGGCAGGGTGCCGAAGCTGGCGAGCGCTGGTGGTGTCGAGATCAGGGTTGTGAGCACTTCTGGCCGTTGGCCCGGCGGATGCAGCAGTGAAGCGGCCTGCGCGCAGCTGACGAGTGCGCTGGGCGACGCGGTGGGCAGCGTCCCTGTCGCACGGTGGGTACTGTCTCTCGCAGTGGACGTCAAAGAGCTCACGAACGTGCAGGCTTCGTGCGTCCTTCATGGCGGCTTCCTCCAAGGCGCGCATCACTTCGACGAGCGAGCTTTTGAGATCTCGACGGAGGAGGCGTATGTGATGGATCCTCAGCAGCGTCTGCTGCTTGAGCATGGATACACCGCTCTGCACGGCGCTTGGCACCGTCGATCTTCTCTCTTGGGAGGCGAGTCTGGGGTCTTTCTCGGCATCGAGCGACCGGATTGGATCTTCGCTCAGCCACTCAAAGCTCGTGCTTCCACGTATGCGATGACAGGTGACAATGTCTCTGTCGCGGCCGGACGGCTGTGCTTTGTCCTCGGGCTGCAGGGTCCGTGCTCGAGCATAGACACGGCGTGCGCATCGGCACTGACGGCGGCGCACTGGGCTTCGTTCGCGGTCAAGGGGGGCGATTGCACCGATGCACTCGCGCTCGCGGTAAGCCTGAAGCTCGTCCCACATGGCACGCTTGGCTCGGCCGCAGCAGGAATGCTTTCAGTGGACGGGCGTTGCAAGACGCTGGATGCGCGTGCCAATGGCTACGTTCGCTCCGAGGGCGTGGGTGCGCTCGTCATGCAGTGTGGCGGCGAAACAGGTTTCTTGTTCAGCGGCAGCGCGGTTCGAAGTGATGGGAGGTCCGCGAGTCTCACGGCGCCAAACGGCTCGGCGCAGCGTCTGTTGCTGCTTGCGGCCCTCGGCCGTTCGAATGCTTCCCTCGACGAGTGGAGTTATGTTGAAGCGCACGGAACCGGTACGGCGCTCGGGGACCCGACGGAGGTGGGTGCCATAGCCGCGGTCCATGCGACGCGCCCCTTACCTTTCGTGGTAGGTGCGGTCAAGGCGAGTGTCGGACACGCCGAAGCGGCCGCGGGGCAGCTCGGTCTGCTACAGCTGCAGCAGGCTCTGCAGGGCGGTGCTGCTGGCAACGCTCAGTTGCGACAGCTCAATCCGCACGTGAGTGCTCACCTGCATGGCTCTGCTTCGCGCCACGTGCTGCCCGCACAGAGGGTAGCCACTCGTAGCGCCATGGGGGGCACGAGCTCCTTCGGCTACAGTGGGACGATCGCGCACGTTGTTCTTGTCCTTAGGTCCAGTTCGAAGTCTCTGCCTCGCCCGGCAAACGGGCTCCGATTCCGGCGGAGGTCGTTCTCGCTGTCTGGCGAAGCCCTGCCACCAGCGGACCCAAGCTGGAAGGCGCTTGTGCAGCCGTCGCTGGGGATCTGGGATGCACCTCTGATCTCTTCGGGCCTGACATCTGTCGGTGCTGTTCGTCTCGCCGCTCGCCTTCGCGCCTTGACCAATTACACCTTGTCACCTACTCTCGTCTTCGAATGTCCCACAGCACACGCCATCTCAGATCACCTCCATCACCTCGGGGTCACGATGAGGGCCGATGTGCTGCTGGGAGTGGTAGACGATGTCCTGAACCGGCGACCGACGCCATCTCCGAGGGAATCTCCGAGGGCATCTCCGGAGATGAGGGGGAGATCCGGACCCCTCACCCCATCCCCACCCGGCACCTCCATCTTGCATGCGATCCCCGATGACTTTGTGCTCCACGAGGAGCCCGAGGATGTAACCACCTTGCTGCTGCAGCGTCCCCTGCCAGCCCTGGGCCCTCACAACCCCCCCGGCCCATCCAGCCGACCCACTGGGCCCATCCAGAGCCCCTACCTCGTCGATACTCTCAAGCACCCCAAGGAATATTGGTACGCCGTCCCCACCGACGTCGCGGCCGCCCAATGGTGGTTCAGAGCACATTGCAGCCTTCGAACGGTGGTCGCCTGTGATGAAACCGGGCGCTGGCGCTGGAATGGGCAGCGCAGCGAAGACGACCTGCCGCAGTTTGCGTCGCCTCGGCAGCTGGACGACCTCTCGAATCTCGTCTATTTTTGCCACGGGGACAGGATGCTCCACTTGCACCACTTGCTCTTCGACGGGTTCGCCCTTCGCTTCCTTTCCGATCAAACGGGCACCTGGCACACGGCCGAAGCTGACCACCTAGTGTCGATGGATTACCATCAGTACCGGACTGACGAGATGCTCGGCGACGTCTTTCGGGTGGTTTCGACGCCCCTTTTCCGAGCCGAAATGATCGCAGCCAATCGGGCATGCAATTGCTACAAGGCCGAGAGTCTCGTGGTCCCACCCGGCATGCCCGCACTCGTGAATCGGATCAGCAAGGAGAACAGAGTGCCGCTGGCCGAGGCCTTTTACGCAACGGTCATCGTGCTGACGCTCGAAGCTCTCGGTGTGCGGCTCGGGCCATTCTTGCTTACGGACAACTGCCGCGACTCGAGCAACAGCAAGATCTTTGGGATGGTTCAACGGGAGTATGGTGCGATCTTCGAGCACGAGCCGGCCCTGCCGTTTGACGAGAATGTTCGGCGCGCTCTGAAGACCATGCAGTGCCTGGCACCCATCTATCGCCGTCTCTTTGCCGAGTATGCCTTTGGAGAATTCGGAGAGCTCTACGACGAGAATACGTACGATGGAGTGCAGCTCAACTTCCTCGGCTACGACGGAGTGGAGCGGCCAGACGGCGACATACTTGGGCCGTCGCCGATCGGGGACCACCTCCCGTGGGAGAACTGCTATGAAACTGCCATGGAAGCTGCCATGGAGGAGGCGTCAGGACCCTTCGACTTCTCCTCCAACCTGTACTGCCACCTTCAAGGCGGGGAGCTCTCGGTCTGCGGACGGGAAACCAGCGTCCTGTGGTTTGTGCAGACAGTGTGGCCCTTGCTCCTCGACCACGCCGAGCCCCCGCCATCCTCTGCCCCCCTGCCACCCTCTGAGGCTGGATCATCGTCTGAGTGGTTCGGTCCCCCGGCCTCATCCCCTCCGCCATCGCTGCCGCCGTCGCCGCCTCCGGCCTCGCCCGTCTCATCGCCCCGGCTATCCTCCGAGCCATCTTCCCTGCAGCCGGCTCTCGCATTGCCCGCGCGCGCGAGCCCAATGCCCACGACGGCGCTCTCGAGGCCTGCTGCACGCCCTATCCGACCGTACGACGTCGCAGGCGTGTCACCCGAGCTTTCTCCGAGCCTGCTGGCTGCGTACCAAGCCGCCCATGTGCAGTCGAAAGCCTACGTGGCGAGCGCGCGGCCGAGCCTGAGCGATAACCGGAACATTGCTAACTTCTGCCTCCCGTTCAAGGAGGCATGCCATCCAATCGTGGGCGCGGCGGCCGCGGCGGGAAGCTGCCACGTCATCGACGCCGATGGGCACCGGGTCATTGACCTCGCGGGTGGCTTCGGCGCGGTCGTCTACGGTCACAATCCACCATTCGTGAGGGATGCCGTGTTGGCCATGGTTCGCAACGACCAATGGGCCCTTGGTTGGGAGCATGGTGTGACCCGAAGGAATGCTGCAACGGTCTGCCGCCTCACCGGCATGGAGAGCTGTGTCTTCGTGACCACGGGCTCCGAGGCCACCACACTCGCCTACCGCCTCTGCCGGATCCACACCGGGCGCTCGAAGGTAGTCGTCTTCGAGAACTCGTACCACGGCCACTTTGACGCCTTCCTCGGCTTTCCAGCCGACCCGAGCGCGCCGGGTTTGTGCTCGCCTGTGGCACCGGGCATCCCAGCCTCCTACACGCAGGATCTCATCGTCTTACCTTATGACACGGAGGCCTCGCTCGCGTACATCGACGAGCACGCCGCGAAGATTGCGGGAGTCTTTTGCGAGGCGGTGCAGAACCGCAATCCCGGCTTGGTTCCCAAGCCCTTCCTCGAAGCCCTGCGCCAGCTCACTGAGCGCCGGGGCATCGTCTTAGTGTTCGACGAGGTCGTCACAGGCTTCCGGGTCGCCGCGGGCGGGGTCCAGGAGAAACTTGGCATCCGCTGCGACCTCTCGTGCTATGGCAAGGCTCTTGGAGGGGGCTTTCCTGTGGGCTGCGTGGCCGGGCCTCGCAACATCTTGGCGCGGGTGAGCGGTGGCAACGAGCTTCGTGGCGGCGACGCCCACGACGACGCGCGATCCTCGGTGCCCACGACGACCTATTTGGAGACGACCTATTTTGAGGGTACGTTTCATAAGCACCCACTTGCCATGGCTGCTGTGGGCGCCGTGCTGGATCACATCGTGGCTCACGGAGACGCGCTCTTCCCGGAGCTCGATCGCTTAGCGGAGCACCTAGCCTCGAGTCTCAATGCCTGGTGGGCTCAGCAGGGGCTCGCCCTGCGCATCGACCACTTCGGCTCGATGATTCGATTCCAGGTGCCCCCGCGGCTCAATCTCGTCTTCTTTCAGACTCTCCTCCAGAATGGGGTCTACTGTTGGGAGGGGCGGACATGCTTCCTCACAACGGCGCACACGCAAGAGGATGTGGACGAGATCATCGCGGCGTGCAAACGGACGTCTCACCAGCTAGCCGAGGAGGGAATCGCGATCCCAGGGAGCTGAACCCGCTGAACGCTCGGACGCTCTTGATGAGCGAGCCACTTCTGTGAATAATACAACAGTTGAGAGGAACTTCGAACTAGAGAGAGAGAACAGCTTTGTGAGTCAGTTACAGTATCCAAAGCAGCCTCGCGACACAGAGCGCGGGGAGTTTTACTGTTTTTGGGGGCTGAGTTAGAGATATAGATATAGAGAACGCGCACGCCGCGCAACCCCCTGCGCCCCACGCCGGAGCGCCACACCGGCACCGCACAGGCAGCACACAAAGACACAATGCAGGGACGCGCGGACGGGGAGTCACAGTGAAATTGAGTAGCACGTGCGAGCGAGTACTCAGTACTTGTGTTGACCGTGGGGTGCGGACCCGTCCATTGAAACGGTGGAGCGTTGAGCCTGGAGCGTTGTTGGACTGCGACGAAACGGACCGACCATTCATAGTCGTCTGATGGTGCGTCGCAATTACTGGGTGTGCTAGTGGTGTGCACAAAGCGGAAGGCTAGAACCACCCTTCCGCTCGACAGCGACAAGCTCTAGCCACAGACCGCTCGTCGGTGCGCAGTGCTCTCGGCCAATCGCCCTGCTGCAAACTCCCTGGCAGCCTTTCCACCTCCCCGGTCTGTAGCTGCGGCCGCTGAAACACAGCTCAACATCGTGCTCGTCCTCTTTCGGTTGCTCGCAGGTTCTGCGCGCGCCTGCGTTCGGAAACATGCCTGGCAGCGGCAAGGAGCCCGAGGTGGTGGAGCCTGCCCTCCGCAACGCACATCTTGCCTTCCGCGCGATCGCGCGCCAGCGCCTCAAGCGTCTGCAAGCCGCTGGTGTCGAGGCCGACGCCGCCTCATCGCAGCTGCTTGATGACTTGGTGGTGGAGCCGCACCACCGGAACAGCATACCTCCGGCGGCTGCCACCGACGCCAGCAGCCTGAGCAGCAGCAGCAGCAGCAGCAGCCCATCTCTTCAGCACGTGGTCGCGAGCACCGGGGCGAGCCCGGCGCACGCCGCCAAGATCCTGCAGCTACGGGACGAGATCAGCCGGCTGCGGAGGGAAGGCCACTCGACTGTGAGCCTGATCGAGCGGCTTAAGGAGCGGCTGCAAGAGGCGGGCGAGTTCTCAGCAAGTGCGGATGAGAACGGCGGCGCGTGGCGCTCGAGTAAGAAGCGACGCGTGGCGGACGAGGGGCCACTGGGCGATGGGCCCCCCGGCCAGCGCCTCCCAGACCAGCCAGTACACTGGGACTCGGCGACGCCGCCTCCGCCCCAACAGAGCGTGGGCCTCGGCGGTGCCCACCCGTCCCTGTGCCTGAGCGAGCCGACGCGCTTGCAGGCGCGCACCGACTACGCCTTCCCTCCGCAGCGCTGGGGATCTGTGCCCTCGTCGCCCCGCTCGTGTCCCGCGGACGCCAAGCGCCCGCTCGACGACGGCTTCTCGGAGAGCGTGACCTCGCTGCTGCAGCTGAAGAAGCTCAAGCTGCGCGCGAACGCGACCAGCGCCTCGAGCCCCACGCGCGACAGCTGAGCTGCACGCCCACGGGCGTGCCCCTTGTCGCGGCCGTGAGCGTGACGTCGCTCCCTCTCAGAGCCTTTGACACTCCAACGGCTCCGCTTCCCCCTTCAATGATGGCGCCCCTTCCGACCGCGTGATCTCGGCGCCTTCGCGTGAGGGGGGCTCAGGCGACATGTGTATCATTCTTCCCTCTCGCACATACTCGCACATAAGAGGCAACCTCTCCTCTCGCCCCTCCTCACGAGCTCACCGTCGACAGTCGCGAGCGACACAGACTGGGGGCCGGCCGCGTCTTTATCGTGCTCGTGTATAGGATAAAATCAAAAATACCTTCGTAAGCCGCTAAATTCTATTTTAAATTGCACGTGGTCACGCCTGGAGGAGGCCACTGCACAGTGTGCGCGCACGCATTGAAGTTCCTACGACGCCGGCGCCAATCGACCGGTTAATATTGGGGATCGGGCAACGGGCACTGTCGAGCCTTTCACGACTTGAAACTCCAGGTTACCCGGTTTTTCGTTTTGTACGTATGGCGTGCGTATCCGTAAATATCGAGGACGTTTCATATATCCTTATCGACCGAATAACAATAAGAGTCGATAAAAAGACACAGTGAATACCTCGGATTGACCGAGGGTGCGGAGCCGTCCTTTGAGACGGTGGTGTGGTGAGCGCGGGGGGTCTGACTGGCTGACTGACCTCGCGCCTGCCCACTTCGGCACGGACCGCTGGCGCCTGCTGAAAGGGGACGAGCGTCGACGTGAGCTGGAAGAGGGCCGCCCGGCGGGGGTTGTGCCGTGCATGTGTTGGAGGGATGTCGATGGACGTGAGAGGCAGACGAGTCCGCTCAGCAAGCCTTTGGGCAAGACCGCGGCGGGCGAGGCCGCTGTTCCTCGCTCTCCTTCTCGCTCTTCAAGGGCACGAGCCAAAGAAGCCACTGCCGAAGGCGTCGTGCGTGCCCTTGGAGAGGGTGGAGTCAGACATCGATGAGGCGCCTGCGAGCGCACACGTCGGGGACGACGTTTGCGTCGCAGGAGACCACTGCGAGGACCAAACGCCCGATGGAGACGAGGGAGACTGCTGCCCTGACGAGGAAGGCGCCGTGGCGAGCACTTGCATGCGAGAGGGGAACGGCTGCCCGAATCGCTGTGGCGTTACATGTACGACGTCAGCTAGGGAAGGCTGTGGACGCGCCAGCCCATACAGCGTCGTGTCGGGCGGCGGGAGGGCGGTGTCGGCGCCGGTGGACAAAAGAAACTCCGCCGTGGCCTCCGGGACATGCGAGGCGTTGAGTGGCACGGCGCGTCTTGCCACGCTACAAGGCCACGCAGGCCACCAAGCCGCCGCGGCGGCACTGTCGCCGCTGCCGCCCGGCACAAGCGAGGGAGGCAGCGAGGGAGGCAGCGACGGGGGCAGCGATGGGGGCATGGCGGTGGCGTCGAGCCGGAGCGCCCGGTAAACCGAGTTCGTGGCGAGGGCGATCGGGGAGCCTTGGTCACCCATATTTGGGTCACCCATCGTCGCGTCCTGCATCCCGGGAACGTCGTGGGCGGCGACGGCGGCACCGGCATCCGTGGAAAAGTCGTGGCCGCTCGAGCCTGGCGATGGGAAGGTGATGTGGTTGGAGATGGGCGAGGCCTGAGCCGAGAGCACCGGGAAACTGCGGCTGCTGCTCGCTTCGCAGCGCCTCCCGTCCGAAATCGTCGGCGAGAGCGACGGCGGCGACGAATGATGCGAGAGACCGTCAGCCATCGACTGCTGCGAGAGGCGGTGCACATCCTGCTGCTGCTTGAGGAAGGCGGACAGCCGATGCCGATTCAATTCGGTTGGCAATATTCTCTCAAAGCCCAAGCGGTTCTCGAACGAGGATCCGAAATCCTCGTGGGAGGAAGTCACGCAGGGGATCATCTCGCTCGCTTCGAGGCGCGGACGCTTGGTGATGACGGCGTCCTCGGGCGGGGGCATGGGCGGTGGCCCGCAGAAAAGCCCACTCAACCGAGGAGAGGACAGGGTTGAGGCCTTCTCAAGGCAAACTGCGACCGGGTTGGTTGGTCGCTTGATCGTGCGCGGCGAGATAGGCTTCTCCTCGCCGCCTTCAACTCGGCTGGAGAGGCTCATGAACTCGAGCTCCTCCTCTATGCAGGACGGCATCAATCAGTATCGGCTGATTGATGACGGGGGCTCGGTGGACTGGCACGAGCAAGCCCCAAGCGCGGGGTCAAACACTTTCGCATCACGGATGCAATCACGAGTGAGGCAGCCAACAATTTTTCCCCACCAAGACAAATGTTCCCCTTGCGCAGGGTACATGTACATGTACACGAGGAAACTCATGGCTATGGATTGGTCGAGGTGTCAACGGCATGTAGGATGTTTTTGCGCGCGCTGCCAAACAACGAAACTTGCTTTTGGTGAGAACCTCCGTGAGGCTGTCTCGCGCAACCAGCGTCTTGCACAGCCGCAGCTCATGTTCTGTTGCGCTGGCGCAGACGACGACGTGGCCGCCAGCGAGTCCAAGGGCGCGAAGTTTGCCAAAATCGAGATCAAAGGTTGGAAGGTCGACCCCAATCCCATCGGCGAGGGCGGGTTCGGCGCCGTGCACCTTTGCACGGAGGTGAAAACAGGCAAGCGGCGCGCGTGCAAGGCAATGCGGCTTCCCACGGCGCAAGATCGCGATGACTTCCGCCACGAGGTGGCGGTTCTGAAAGCTACCGGAAAGCACAAGAATATTTGCCACTGCATCGATGTCGCCGAGGACGCTCGGTATGGCTACCTGGTGATGCAGTCGTGCACAGGCGGCGAGCTCTTCGACCGGATCGCCGCGCGGAACTGCAGCGAGAAGGACGCGGCGATGGCTATCGTCGACGTCCTCGCGGCGCTCAACCATTTACACACGAAGCGCATCATCCACCGCGACATCAAGCCGGAGAACCTGTTGTACAAGGACAAGCAGCCCGGCTCGCCTCTCAAGCTGATCGACTTCGGGCTGGCGATCCAGCTGCAGCCGGGCCAGCGCGAGACCGAGGTGTGCGGCACCACCTCGTACATGGCTCCGGAGGTGCTGCGCGGCAGCTACTCGTTCGAGTGCGACATTTGGTCGCTGGGGGTCATCTGCTTCTTCATGCTGAGCGGCAAGCTGCCCTTTCCGGGGCGCTCGGACGAGGAGAAGGAGGCGCGGATCCTCCGCGGCTCGTTCTCGTTCTCGGAGGAGCAGTGGAACTCGAATCTCCGATGAGGCCAAGGACTTCATCAAGAAGATCCTCAGCGCGGACGAGTCGAAGCGCATGAGCGGCCGCAAGGCGCTGTTGCACCCATGGGTGACGAACCGTGCCAAGTACGCGGACAAGTTTGTGCCCAAGGAGGTGGCCGAGAGCGTCAAGCGGTACGCGCAAGCGCATCGGTTCCAGAAGGCCGTGCGCCATTCGATGGCGACGAACCTCACCTCGAGCGAGCTCCACAAGCTGCGAAACATCTTTGAAGGTCTCGATACGGAGGGGCACGGAACGATCACGATCGCACGCCTCAAGGAAGTGCTCGAGGCGGAGGCGGCCGAGACGGGCCAGAACCCCTTCGGGGGCATCGACCTGTCCAACTTCGACATCGACGGCGATGGCGAGATCGATTGGCAGGAGTTCGTGGCGGCCATCATGGACGACCACGAGCTGCACAATGAGGAGAACCTTGCCAAGGTCTTCCGGCAGCTCGATGTCGACAGCAGCGGCACGCTCTCCCTCACGGAGATCAGCACGATCCTCGGCAACGAGCACCAGTTCTCCCGTCAGGTGCTCGAGGCCGTCAAAAGGAATCGCGGCACGGGGGATGGGGTGGAGACGATTCAGATGACCTTCGACGAGTTCAAGAACCTGATGCTCTCAAAAGGCGACCTGTCATCGGTCTCCAAGAAGCGCAGGCGCGACACGATCAAAAACTTTTCGTTCTCGGAGGTACAGACCGACGAGAACGCCGAGCAGAATGTCTGACTATCGGGCTCGCCTGCGGATTTTCGGCCTCCAGGACATGTGTGACGCACACGTGTGGGTGGCCGTCTAAACGCAAGCGAGCGATCGTCAATAACGAGGTGGAGCGCATCGTGGTGGCGGCACCTGGTGCGTGGGGTGGGCAGTGAGGCACTCGTTCGATGGGTTCCATCCCCGGTCGGGAGCCCCGGCCGCCGGGAGGTACCACAATGACGCGGCATGGCGCCATGCCACAATGACGTGGCATGGCGCCATGCGCATGCCACGACGACAATCTGGAGTTCGAGATTACAATCGTGCGTGCGGAGGTGTGTGCGACCACGTGCGTGAGACGCGCGTGTGGGGACATGCGCCTCGTCTCGCGTCCACGCAGAGTGAGGTCTGTCGACCGAGCGGTGCTCTCGCGCCTATGAAGACCGTCTTCTCCTAGAGACCATCATAACACAGTGTGTAAGAATGTGCAGCCGCCGGCGGGGAGCCGCGCAACCGTATTGCCGGTGCTGTAAGCGAATGTATCGCGGCTATCATGTGCGTGTGTGATTGTCCTCCTGCCGTCGAGTGTGTGAGATGGCGCTTGGCTGCAGTCGGAGTCGCACACACACGGCGCCGGGATAAACTCTACCGGCGGTACCGGGGGCGCGGGCGGGGCCCGGCGCCCGGGCCGGGACCCACGACCGGGGCGCAGGGCGGCCGCAGACGCCGCGCCGCGGATGGCGCGCACTTGCCGGCGCGTTAAGCGGTTAAGCGCGACCCGGTCGGACGCGGCCGCTGCTCGCCCCGGCGCATCCGTAGGCCGTACACACGCGGCACGCGGCCTCGCGCGGGCCGGAGCCCGGACCACCGATGACCACCGACCGGGCGACCGGGATCGGCCGCCTGTCGCGCGGGTGGGGAGCGGGTTTGAGCGGGGGGACCCACCCCCGGCGCCCGGCCGGCGGCGCCTCGGGCCCGGGCGCGCGGTCGACGCGGTGGGGCGGGTCCGGGATGCGTGTACACATCGGATCATGTCGTGTACATTGTACTCGAGTTCGAGCGTATATTGTGTATAAGTCGACGTGGCGCGGCACGCCGGACGGCGCGCTCAGGGCTCGAAGCGCCTGAACAGCGAAAGTAGCAATAACGTGTGTCCGTAAAACAACCGCGGAGTAATTTTGCAGATGCTCGCGGTCTGCGATGCTGTCGCATGCGACGCCTATACTTTCGCGAAAGAGAACATTACAATTGTGCCGGGAGTTGGAATGTGGGTGTTGCAGCCAGCCGGGCCTGCGAGGAGCGCGTGCCCGTGAACGCCGCCGCCGCCGCCGAGGTCGACTCCCCTACCAGAGAGACCCTGTCGGGTGCATGGTCGGGTGCTCCGCAGACTTTCTTACTTGGCAAGCAGCAGGCCACCGACGCCGATGTTGACCACCTCGAGGATGTCCATGCCGCTGGCCATGGAGGCCGAGACGACGGCGATGAGGCCAAGCATTGCCAAGCGGCCGTTGAGCATCTCGGCGGCGGGCGTCAGGCCGCTCTCAAGCGGCACGAAGAGGCCGTACGGCTCCTCATCCGTCTCACCGTCGAGCAGCGTGAGCGTGTCGCCAAGCACCTGCGGGCCAAAGGCAGCGGCCGCGCTGACCGCGAGCGCGTGCACGTGCACCATCATGATGACGGCGCGCTCGGTCGAGATGTACTGGTTGAGGCCGAGCTGCGCCAGGCCGCCCCAGTCCTTGTACTGCAACGCCACGTCTCCGCTCGGGATGAGCCCGTGGGACTTGGCGTAGCCAGTCGCCACGATCATGACCCAGCCAAACATGGCGTGGCGGCCGTTCCACCGCTCAGCCTTGACCGTCGGGCCAAAACCGTACTTGGCGAGCCACGGGAAGTCACCCTTGAACTGCTGCATGCCGTTCTCGAATACAGTCATCTGCGGCGCCGCTGTCTGCTTCACCGCAGGGCGGAGAGCCACGCCAGGGGCCTGGAAGGCGAGTGCAGAGACGGCGAGGGCGAGCATCAGATCTGCGAGCGCCAGGCGAACCGGTGGTGAGCTTCGGTCGAAGGGAAGAAGGGGCCATTACAGCATACCGAGCAAATGAAAGAGATCTATTGAGCTCAGCTCGTGCACTTATCGGCGGAAAAAATAGGGCTTTCGAGACGAATCCGGGTTCGTCCCGTGACCAAGAACGGACTGTGTCGACTCGTTTTGTCTCTGTTTTCTCGGGAGTTTGTCGCGTCGACTTCTCCAACCAGCCATGTCGGGCACCGTGGAGAAGCGCGCGGCCCCTGCTGGTGGCGGCGGCGGAAAGCGCCACAAGGGTGCGTATGTTCACAGCAAGCACACGGGACGCGGCGCGTCACAGCTTGGTCCAGGCATGCGCGGCGTGCTCATCACGTGTGACGTACACATGGAGAAGGCTGCCATCGGCGAAGCCTTCCGTCTGATTGATGAGCTGCTCGAGACCGAAGGCAGTCATGCATCAGCTGACACGAAGCCGGTGGCGGAAGCTCCCGCCCGTGCCATTGCCGCCACGACGGCCGGCGATTCGCTCGCCGCGGAACTCGCAGCGCTGCAGCAGCAGAAGCCTTCAGGTAGCGACGCAGCAGACGATGCGAAACCGACGCGGCCGTACACGATCGCGCAGACCGGCTGCCACGGAAACGTGTTCATTCGACTGATGGATGGTCTCGACCCGGTGCGCCTCGTGGATCGAGCATTGGAGCAGGCCTTAGCGAGTGGCACAGCTGGAGCGCGGCACATCGTTCGGATGATGCCCGTGCAGCTCTGCGTCTCCGCGCACAAGGTCGATGCGTTTGCGGATGCGGTCAAGCCGCTCGCGCACGCAGCGCTGAACGGCTTTGGCGGTACGTACGCCGTGCAGTGGCGCCGCCGCAACAATACCACCCTTGATAAGATGAGCATCATCGACACCGTCGCCAAGCAGGTGGGCGCTGCCGTGCCTCAAGCGACTGTCGACCTGCGAAACCCCGAGGCTGCCGTGTGCGTCGAGGTCATAGCGGCCACGGGTCTCGTGAGCGTGCTGCCTCGATGGCGGGAGCTGCTCCAGTACAATCTGCGAGCGTGTGCTGCCGCCAAGGCAGAATCAGTGCCAGGGTCGGAGTCGGTGGCTGCACGAGCAACTCCCGACTAAGCACCTCACTTTCCCGAGTCTGGCGCCGAGGCCAGCACTCTGTCCCGGGTCTCTCCTGTCTCGGGCAGAGAGGAGGCTACAGTGCCTACTATAGGCGCGTGTACTGTACTGGGTGTGTGGTGCCCGCGGCGCGCGAGGGCTATTTCTCGGCGGTCGATGTGTCGGGACCAGAGGACCACGGATGTGCTGTTTGTTACTTTGTTTGTGACCACTGACTGACGTATGTGACGTATGTGAGAGGTGAGAGAGTGTGAGCACAGCCTCTACAATGAATTCTGATCACAGTCGTAACAAAAATCTAGGTCCTACTGGTCCGAGGGCGCGACCATCTTGCCTGCCCGGGTTGACTGCTGCCACGGCCGCCGCCAAGTCCTCTTCCGCCTTCTGGGCCGCGCGTTCCTCGACCGTGACGGCTGCGTCCGCCAGCATGTTTGCAAGCTGCTCCTGGCCAGCCGCGAGCACCTCCTCGATCGCCTCTTCGGTGAGCCCGCCGCCCTCCTTGTGTGCGTCGGCCTCTGCCTTCCTTTCTTGGAAAGCAGAGATGATGGTTCGCGACACTGACGACTTTTGGCGCACGATTCGAAAACGGTCACCCAGCGTGATGTACTTGGCCTTCGTGTCCAAGTCAACCGCACCGCCTGCGCGTTTCCACGGGTCTGCGCTCGGGTCCCTCTCCAGCGATTCGCGCACTGCATGGCCTCGATGCAGCTTTTGTATGGTTGTGGCGGCAGCGCCCGTCACTCGCCGAAAGCTCCCGCTTTTTTCAACGCTCGTTGGTTGTGATGAGGTGGCCGGCTGCGCGGGCATATTTATGGAGTTGGCGAAGCGGATGGCGTTGACCGCTGCCTTGAGCCGCGCCAACAGGCTGGCTTTCGACTAATCGATGGGAGCAACCGGTGGGCGAGGGACTGAATCATGCTCATCCTCCAGTGCCGCGGCAGAATGGTGCGCCGGCAATGGCAACCCGGCCTCCACGACTGAGATGATGCCGGCGTCCTCTACGCTCGCACATTGCTCAGCCTCCTCTTCGGTGAGCATGTGCGAAGTCACAGCAGCACCAAGTGAAACGCGCTTCTTTGCTTTCCCCTTTGCACCGGGCTGGCTTGCTCGTTGACTTCGCTGCGACCGATGAGACACTGGGCCGCCGCTCTTACGTTGTGCCTGATCTTTGCTGCTTTGCGTTGCAGTTGTTCTGGTCGGTTTTGCGGCTTTCATGGTCGCGGCCACTTTGTACCCTCGTGAGCAGGGTCCTTGCCATCAATTTTGATTCGCGAAGTTGACACTTCAGTCAAGTTCGTGAAAAGTTCAAGTTCAAGGTGGAACTGTAAAGGGCAACAACCATGGAGTGGAAGGCTTTTGCCATCAACCTCTTGACTTTTCCGGGTCTCACAACAAGAAAATGAATCGGTCAGCGGTAGTCGCAGTCGTCCGTCTCTGCTCCTCATTTGCTCCTGTTGATTCATGATCTTGTTCATGATTGGGGACGAGTGGCACGGCAGTTGCATACGGTCCGATGTCCGCGTCTCTCCCCCGCACCCGCGTCTCGACTGTGTCACGGCCGTGAGCTCCGATCACCCATGGCCGGGCGGATCGGATGCGGGATGGACCGCGCCCGAGGGCGTGCGCCGTGCCCGTGGTTCGGCCCCGCCACGCGAAACGGCACGCCCCAGCCGCGAGCCCGAGCCGCGGAGCCGGGTGAGGGAGAGAGGCGGTCGCGGCCGGGCGGCGCTCGTGGCGCGGGCTGGGGCTGGAACGCAACGCAACACCACAAAGGGATGGCAGGGATGGGGGCGACGCGAGGGAGCACGCCCCTGCGGCGCGGACGCCTCAACTATCACGGTCACATGCACCACACCCTTTGCTACCCCCTTGGAAGCTTTCCAGTGATTGCCATCCTGGCTCTGCTCTGCTGTGCTCTTGCGCTGTCTTGGCACATTCAACATCAGAAGCCATGGCGTAAGCTTCAGGCGTCCTCCCAATCTTGACCCATGTCTTGTCCTCTACCAGGACTCGCGCCACGCGCAACAATTAGTCCTTGAAGGGCATCTTGCCGGCAGCGGCCACGTTTGCGTAAAGGACGGGCGTGCTATTCTTGCAGTCGGCGACGCCCGGCATGGCTAGCACCTTCGTGTTGACCGCTGCCAGGAGCGGGCATGCCGCGAGCACCGTAGCCATGCGCGCCTCGCCGAACAAAAACTCACACCTGAGGGGCGAGTCGACCGGAGGCCCATCAGCGCGCAGCAATTGCAGCAACGGCTGAGGCGTGCGCGGGGTGCGAGCGAGGTGCGAGGTGCGTACGTGGCAATGGCGTTCACAAGGAGGAAGTCGCAGTATGATATTTTGGCGCCGACGAGGGAACCGTCCTTGCCATACTTTCTTAGCACACGCTTCCAGCACGCCGAAAAACTGTGCGAGGCGGCCCGACAAAAAGGCTTCCACTTCTTCCCACGAATTGGCATCTTTCCGGGCTTTGTAAGCTTCCGACCACACGTCGGCGATGTCGAGCGCGATCTTGAGCGCCTCGGCGCGCAGGCCCGTAGGCGGCCTGAAACCCACTTCGGTGCCGAGCCACTGCGCCGCAGCCGTCGTTTGTGAGATCATCTTGCCAGTCTGATCGTGCCCAAGCGCCGGCGCCGCAAAGCAGGTCGGGTCCTTGACCTCACTCCAAGGCGCGCGCTTCCACTTGGCCTTTGACGCCACAAGCATCATCTCCAGCCCCTGGGAGCGGCCGGTAAAGCCTTCATGGTAGTATACTGTAAACTCTCCGCACGGCACGGTGTTCGGCATGTCGAAATTCGCACGTTCCCATGAGGCTCTCCTCTCGTGACGGCGCGGAGATCCAAAATAGGAATTACTTCTTTATGGTAAACTAGACGAAACGCGCGGCGCAAGGCGCC
>JWZX01003257.1:0-21299 GCA_001275005.1 Chrysochromulina tobinii | reverse complement strand
GGGGGGGACGCAGCTGCAGATGTGATTGCGTGTGCGGCGTGTGCGGTGGGCTGTCGAGGCGGCGCCAGCGGGAGTAGAGGCGGCTCTGAGCTTCGATGCAGCGGCTCAGAAGCTAATCTCACTCGGTTTTGAGCGAGGGCAGGCACACGAGGCTCTGCGTCGCTGCGGGGGAGACTTGGAAGCGGCGATTGACGAGCTGCTTTCGGCATGGCAGACGTCAGGGCATGAATGGATCGGCAGGTGCGTCACCAGGGCGATAGATGGCATCGAGATCGACGCGCGGGTGACCAAGTGGGTTCCCGCCGACGGCACCAATCCCGCGCTGTGGCACGTGCTCCACACCGATGGAGACGAGGAGGACCTCGACGAGGACGAGATGCAGGCGGCGCTGGAGGCCTTTGAGCAACGCACGAGGAAGCGCCCCTCGTCGTCGAAGGCGCCCTCATCGTCGAAGGCGCCCTTGTCGTCGAAGGCGCCCTTGTCGTCCAAGGTGCCCTTGACGTCAAGCGTCCCGCTAGCGGGCTCGGCCGTGCCGGAAGCAGCGCTGGTGCAACTGATGGCCATGGGCTTTAGTCGTGTGCAGGGGCAGCGGGCGCTGCAGCAGACGTCGAACGACTTGCAGGCGGCCCTCGACCTGCTCCTCGTGCCGACAGCTGAGTTGCCCTCGCCGCCGCCGCTGCCCTCGCCTCCTCCGCCGCCGGCAGACTTCTCTTCCACAAGCAGCAGCTCATCAGACGAAGAGGACACTACTGTGCTCAGCCAGCACTACGCGCTGCTGGCGTCGAAGCAGCCGCCGCGTGGCACAGCCCGTCGACGCGCTGCTGCCGCCGGCGGCGTCGCAGAGGGTAGCCGAGGTGCCTCGGCCATCCAACGTGCCTCCTCCGCCGGCCATGCCGCGAGCAGCAGCAGATGTGCGGGCGGCGGTGGAGCAAGCAGCAGAGGAGCGGGAAGCGGCGGAGTAGTCGGCAGTCGCGGAGTCAGCAGAAACGTCGGCGCAGGAAGCAAGAGAGAGGCTACGCTTGACGAGCCACGGGCGCCTGGCAAGCGCTCAGCCGATGCCTCCAACGCCGCACCACCGGCCGTCGCCCTTCCTGCCGTCGCCCGACCCGCCGACGCCCGACCCGCCGTCGCCTTCCCGGCTGACTGCTCAACGAGCGCGTGGTTTTCCAGGAGAGCGGCGCGGCATCGACTCGAGAGGTAGCGTTGTGTCCTGATGAACACGTCAGATGACGGTGAGCCAACGACGCAGTAACGACGCGGTGGGCGGTAACGACGCGGTAACGACGCGGGGGGTAAGTACGTAATGCGGTCAACCTAGTACTGGTTCAAAAACACAGGGGGGAGCCGCGCGTGAGCCCGTGACAACCCTCAGACAACCCGACAAGGACAACCAATTCGACCTATAGATCTGGTTCTGTACGGGGCATGGTAAGGAGGTTACGCGGTTTCGTCGCGCTACGGTACAAGTATCTCAGCTGATTCTGAGCGGGCAGTAACAGTGCCGTAACACCGGTTGTCGCGTCTGTCGTGTTAACGTTCACACCGCGTCACTCAGCTGCGCGTGCAAAAATGGCCTGTGCACATGCAGAACTTGTCTCCGGCCTCCCCGGGTATTCCCTCCTCTTAGAATTGTTCGGCCGGCCTCGTGAGACTCGAGAGCTCGTAATGCGATTGCTGCCTCCCGCGCTGGCGCTTCTCCGTGAGGTGTGCAAGGCAGCAAACAATGCCTGCTCCGACCAGGCGCTCTGGGAAACGTTGGTGCGCCGTGAAGATGGAGTCAGCCAGGACGGACTTGGCATCCTGGACGCGCGATGCCTGTACCGTCGCTTACGCCTTCGTGAAGTTTGCGGCTTTGAACTAATCGCCCGTGGCGAGAAGCGCATCGTGCAACCCAACGGCAGCGTGACGAGCGCCATGGCATCGGGCGTTTCCATCGACGCTCTCAATCCTTTTGATCGGCCATGCTGGTTATTGTTTGCCGAGGCCACGGCGGGCGGCCTCGTGCATAGGTTGGCCCCGTCCGGACAGTCGTCACGCGTGCACTTGACGCAACTGGATGAGGCCGCGGGCTTGCGCTGCCGCGGGTTCCGATCGGCAGCGGCTGTGGGAGAGCTGACGCGCGGAAACGCCACCGCACGTGCTCTGGGTACTCGGGGGGAAGTTGTGTTGCTCGAGCTGGCTCTTGTCGTGGAGCCACCGGGAGCGCCATCGTTCACACTTCCGGTATTCGGGCTGCTGCTGCCACCGGGCCCGCCCGTGGGCAAGGCGCCAACTTTCCGCGGGCAGTGCCGCTACTGCCTCGACGAGGATGATGGGTTGATCGCCCCGTGCGAGTGCACCGGCTCGGCACAATTGGTGCACCGCGGGTGCCTTCAGCGCTGGCAGAGACGGAGGAGCCTCGAAGGCCGAGATCATCGCCGTTGTGAGATCTGTAAGGCTGAGTGGCTCGTCCAGCTTGATGCGCTTGACCGCGAGGGCTCGGCCTCCTCGGTGCTCACAATGCCACGCTCGGCACTGCTTCAAGAGCAGTGCGCCGTGTGCGACCGCGCGACGATCACCATTGGCAAGCACTGCCTCGAGAACCGTGCGCCGCCACGCACCTCGCTAGCCCCGGAGCGCCTGACGCACAAGTCGAACTTGCTCGAGCTCGAGACGGTGCTGTGCGTCGACCTGCTGGCCATTAACGCAGATGGGGCTCCAGTAGCTCTAGATGGAGCCGCGGCCAGCGTGGACCTGAGTTCGGACCCTGGGGTCGCGATTCGCAGCACGCTGGATGGGCCAGTGGAGCGAAATCCGTTTGAGCGACGTTCCCGCAAGGAGCGAGCGGGTGGCGCGGCCTGTGCCGAGACGGTGCCGTTCCCGTGGCGCTCACGCGTCAAGGGTGCATTCAACGCCGCTCGCCACGAGATCACTGGCGTAGGGGGAGGCACCCTCCTACTTGGGACCGCTTCAGAGCTGCGCATGACGGTCCTTCGCACTATGCGGATGCCGGCGACGGTGGGTGGCATTCGGGGCTTGCCCTATGGGTAGCGTAGCCCCGACGCGTCCCCGGGCTGAGGAGGCAGCTACAAAGTCGCCGGCAAAAAGACTCTCGTCATGTCCGGCCCCGCGAGGTCGTGCCGCTGCGCTGGGTCCCGGATGCTATGCGTTGCTTCCTATAGATCGGCCTGGCGACGCCGCGCGGGGTTAATATCCGCGTTGGACGCGAAAGGCGAATACAGGCCGGATCCGGCGGGTGGTTTGCGACGGATTTCGCATTAAATCGAAACGACACCCCTTACGTTATCGCACAGAGACTTCACTGTCCCTTAAATCGGCTCTCGACTCTCAGTCACCGGCATATCGAAATCATCTCCAACGACCTCTTTTTTGCGCTCAACCTCAAGCTTGAGCCTATCTCGCACTTTCCTGGCATGAACCACCTCCTTCTTGCTCGCGACGCTGGAATGCGCCTCGAGTGCCCGTGAGATCTTATCCAGATCGACACTCAAGCACGCCTGGTGCAAAGCATCATCCGCCATGTATCGTGTAGTTACCACTAGTGGCGAAATGGGTTGAACGAGCACTGGGCCGGGAGGCGGGAGAGCTGGCGCGCTACGGTGGGGCACTCCTGTCGAAGCCAGCCGGCTTCGTGAGTTACTCGTGTGCCTGCTAAAGTGCTGTAGCTCTACGAGCGTATGCCCAGATTCACTTAGTGGGATGGCTCCAACGCTGCCACTCTGCTTCAAGTGCTTGTGAACTTCCACTCGAAGGCTAGTCTCAGCGACCTTCGGGGAACTCCAATTTGGGCTGGTGGCGGGGCTCGGCTCCGTGGCCTTCGGGGAACGACTTAAGGAACGACTCACGTTGGGGCTGGCGTGGGAAAGTCGCACTGGGCTGGCGGCAAGGGTAGGCTCAGTGACCGTCGTGGAACGATTTGAGAAACGATTCAAGTTGGGGCTGGCGGCGGAAAGCCGCGTTTGGCGCGCAATCTCCTCGAGTTTGGCTGACTCCGACACGTGCAAGTCAGCCAAATGTGCAAGCTCCAGATGGAGTATCCCTTCCGACGCATCTGCCTGGGCACGTAGTTCCCGCGCAGCGTAGTCTCGAAGTGATTGCTCGCTTTGCCCTCTCGCTTCATTCATTCTCACCACTGAGGCATCCATTTGCGCTTCAACCCGAGCCGAAAAAACTCGAAACTGTTTGAACAACGCATTCTCTGACGCCTCTGTCTGTGCCCGAAGTAGCTGTTCACTTTGCCGTAGAGCTTCCTCAAGGGCTGACACGCGGTTCGTCAAATGCATGACCTGTGTCTGCAAACCCTGAACCAACTTTGCCGTAACCTTCGACTCGGCCTTCCGTTGCAGCAAGCCTTCCACAGCAGCAACCTTTGCTTCAGCGCAGAAAACCTCGCCCGAAGCTTCGCCAGAAAACATGCCGAAACCACCCGCACCCACATTTGTTGCCGAGATCTGCTCTGCCAGTTTGCGCTTGATCAGCTCTCTTTGCTCCTCTCGCGAGAGGCGGTCGTTCGCGGCGATGGCTTCGGTGGATTGCGTTTCAGTGTCTGCGTCGTCACGCGCTGCTGGCGAGACCAGCGTTGGGGCCGGCGCCTTTCCGAGCTCATTGCCGAGCAGTAGTTCAAGCTGTGACGGCGAGGCCTTTAGGAAGAGGATCTGGCGAGATTGCTGCGGGGAGCGCCGGACGACTGGAATCGCCTCAAGCCTGGCTAGAAGCTCCGATTGCTTCGGTGTCAGCTGGCCCTCGGGCGTGCGGAGTGTGGCGTCGCTGATGAGACTCTTAGAAGCTTCGAGTTCGTGCGCCTCGTCTGCCTCGACCTCAGCTTGCGAGTACCAAGTCTGTGCCAAGTTTGCCGCTGCCTTATCCACGGCGTTTGTCATGGCCTGAGCTGCCTTGACCTCGGCATTTGCCGTGGCATTGCGGGCTACTTGCGATGCAGCGACCGCGGCAGTCAGCCTTTCCTCCTCATCCGTACGCGTGTGCAGCAGAAGTCCATCCACGCGCCCCAGCAGCTTATCCATCTGTTCCATCGTGCGACCCATCTTCGCACGAGAGGAGCGCGCGTCGGACGGCCTTGCCGGTAAAACATGTACTGTACCGGTAACAACCTATTGGCTGGTAAACGTTAAGTGCTCGAGGTGTGGCGCCAAGGTCTCAACGCCCTGGGGGCTCTCGACGACGAGCACGGCAGGCCTAGAAGCGTGATTGTTTCGTGTGTGCAGCCAGCGTCTCAGCGAAGGCGCCAGTCGCCTTCTCGATTGAACCCGGAGGATGGTCCCCCCGGACGCCGCCGAAGGCGAAGGAACGAGCGCGGGTCGCCCAAGGTAACATCAGACTCCTGATCACTCGACTGAGCCTGTGTCGTCCTGACAGACGAGAAGAAAAAGTTTGAAGTGATGCGACATACGAGCCGATACCGTACGACGGACGAATCACCGACTTACGACGACCGCCGGCGGGTGCGCCGTACACGGCGCACATCGGTCATCGCGACCCCCCAAGCTAGAGGTGAAATCAACATCGCATCCGTCCCGTGCAACTGGGACCCGCACTTCGTGTGGCAGCATGGCATACCCGCGCCCGCGCACACCGGCCGCTGGGCATGCGTCAGCGCACACGTGTAGCATCACGTCGTCGGCTCGTCGCATCATTTTCCTCCCCGTAGCGCGCGGCGCCTCGCCTCGGTGGCGGCTGAGCAGCCTTGTCACAGGTCCAGGTCGGCGGGGTCGAGCGCATACCCTGACTTGGGCAAGGCCCCAAACTCGTGGTACTTTTTGTCGCCGCCCCCGGCCATCTCGAAAGAGGCTGCGGGCGGCATCGGTTGCTCACGCAGAAATTGGCTCACGTGCGGTCGGCTGATGAAGAGTGCGTACAGGTCCGGAAAGTTGGCCTCGAGCGGCCGCGGGTCCTCAGCGTAGCACACGAAGAGCGCGTTCGTGCCCGATTCGACGGTGACGGAGACGAGCGAGACGGCCGCGTAGCCTATGAGGAAGGCCGCTGAGAGCGATTGCCACCATTGGGGCTGGTCGTCCCCGAGGGTCGCGCGCGCCCACACGCCGCAGATAAGCGAGCACACGAGGCCTGAGAGCAGCGACGAGAGCGTGAGGGCCGTCGAGATGAGCTCACGCTGCACGAGCGCATCGACCCCCGAGTGGTGAACGAGCAACGTCCAAGTGTCCCTTGAAGCGCGCGTGAACGTCTTGCCATAGAGGGCGACCTGCGACCGGGGCGACCGGGGCGACCGAAGCGAGTTGGCGATGGAGCAGGTGACGGGCGGGGGTGGGTGGGTGGGGCGCGCTTTGTCCTTGGCGAGATCGGCACGAGATCGGCGCGCGGTGGGGCTGGAGCACGGAAGGGGGCACGCGCAGGGGGCGTCGAGAGCGCGGCGGGTACCTGCGTGTAGGCAAGCTCATTGCAGAATTGTGTGAGCACGTCGAGGAAGCCGAGCAGGCAGAGAGCCGCCGAGCGCAGCCCGAACCGGTCGGGGCCGTTTTTCGACGCCGCGCTTGCCGCCGCACGCGCCGTCTTGAGGGCAGCCGCAACGAGCGCGCCCAGGCAGAGCGATCCAAACGATGTGGTGAGCGAGCGGCGGAGAGAGCGCGACGTGGGGTCGCGGGGCACGTGCGGCGACAAAAAGTAGTCCGAGGCGACGGTGCCCGCGACCGTCGTGTGCACGACGGCGCGCAGCAGCTGCGCCATCCATAGATAGGAGAGCATGAGCAAAACGAGCACGGTCGCCTGGTTGCGCATCTGGCTCGTGTACGAGACGGCGGCGGTCCAGATGAGAGTCCAGAGCAACATGACGCCCGCGCAGCCGATGGCGACGTACACGGTGCCCGGGTAAAGGCGCGTTAGCGACGCCACCCTCGCGAGCAGGTGCGCCGAGAACTCGACGCGGTGCCTGTTGGTGACGAGGAAGGCGAGGCACATGAGGCCCGCGAGCAACGAGAACACGCCGAGAAAGATGCCGGCCGCGCCGCCCTGCAGAAGGAGCCACAGACCGTTGGCCAGCGCGAGGACGACCCCTCCGATGGCGCCGAGCCAGATGAGCGCGCGCGCTCCCGAGCGGAGCAGTAACAGCCAGCAGGCGGCAAGCACGGCCGCGACAAAGGAGGCGACCACGAGCATGATGAGCATCTGGTGAGAGCGCTCTCCCTTCACGCGCTCGGGGTCGCCGGCGGGGTGACCTGCCGCTCCGCGCACGACGCTCACGCCGTTGGCGATTGCGATCGCCACAACGCCAAGCGCCTGCAGCAGGAAGAGGACTGCAAATGGCTTATCACGGTATGCCTCCGTATCGCCGAAGCGCTTTTTCGCGTTGGAGGCCGCGACGCCCAGCATTGGCTCGGAGGTGCCGGTCACGGGCAAACCGGGCAAGACCACCGCCTCGTCCGGGAACGGCACCGACCCACCGTACATGACGGCGTGTAGCAAAACAGGGAAGGACGGAAGGGAGTGTTGGCGGCAGGGCGGTGACTTAGCGCGCGTTCGCGGGCACGTATGAACACTTCGATCTCCGACGGGGTTACATGTACATTGGGACTGCTTTTGAGCTGTTCGTGAGGAGGAAAAATCTCGCTTCCAGAACTGCACCGAGTTCCATGTCCAGGAGTCGATTTTTAGCGATGCTTGCGTTCCTCGCGCGGGCACGCTCGTCCTTGCACCAACCGCCTCCGCTGCTGCGCGGCTCCGCTGCCAGGTTGGCTACCGTCGCTGGCAGCGGCAGCGGCAGCAGCAGTAGCCGCCGCGCTGGTAGGGGTCTTTTGATGCAGCAGCCGGCAGCCACCGCCGCCGCTCCCGAGGCGGCCGACGCTTCGGAGCTTGCCGACACGGGCATGGAGCGCGCCAACTTTCTGAAAAAGATCATGGAGCAGGACCTCGCGTCGGGCAAGCACAGCCAGATCGTGACGCGCTTCCCGCCCGAGCCCAACGGCTACCTGCACATTGGCCACGCCAAAAGCATCTGCGTCAACTTCGGGCTGGGCGAAGCATTTGGCGGCGTGACGTACATGCGCTTCGACGATACGAACCCGGACAAGGAGGAGCAGGAGTACATCGATGCGATACAGCAGGATGTCCGCTGGCTCGGCTTCGACTGGAAGGTGCCCGAGCGGCTCACGCACGCGTCCGACTACTTTGGGCGCTTCCACGAGATGGCGGTGTTGCTGATCAAGCGTGGCAAGGCGTACGTCGACTCGCTGACCGCGGAGGAGATGCGTGAGTACCGCGGCTCGCTCACGCAGCCCGGGCGCGACTCGCCCTACCGCGAGCGCTCCGTCGAGGAGAACCTCGCGCTCTTCGACAAGATGACGAAGGGCGAGGTACCCGATGGCGAGATGGTCCTCCGCCTCAAGATTGATATGAGCTCGCCCAACATCAACATGCGCGACCCGCCGGCGTACCGGATCAAGCGCAACTCGGAGCACCCGCGCACGGGCACCCAGTGGAAGGTCTATCCCATGTATGACTACGCACACCCGCTGACCGACGCGCTTGAGAGCATTACGCACTCGCTGTGCACCCTCGAGTTTGAGGATCACCGGCCCCTGTACGACTGGCTGATGGACCATCTGGCGGACCAGCTGCCTGCGCGCCCGCGCCAGATCGAGTTCTCGCGCCTCAACCTGCAGTACTGCGTCGTCTCGAAGCGCAAGCTCCTCCAGCTCGTCAATGAAGGCCACGTGGCAGGTGCGCTGAGGGCCTCTGATTGCCCCTGATGACCGCCGCTGATGACCGCTGATGACCGCTGATGACCGCTGATGACACTCTGGCAGGGTGGGACGATCCTCGCATGCCAACCATTCGTGGGCTGCGCCGGCGCGGCGTGCCGCCCGAGGCGATGCGCCTCTTCGTCGAGCGCACGGGCGTGTCCAAGGCGGACAACAACATCGACTACTCAGTGCTTGAGGACTGCGCGCGCGAGTGCCTGGACAGCTCCGCGCCGCGCGCGATGGCGGTGCTCGAGCCGCTGCGTGTGGTGGTCACCTCCTGGCCCGAGGGCCAGGTCGACATTCTCGACGCACCGATGCATCCCAAGCTGCCGGAGCTCGGGCGGCGCGCGATCCCGTTCACACGCACGCTGCTCATCGAGCGCACCGATTTTGAGGAGGCCCCGCCGCCCGGCTACCAGCGGCTGACCCCCGGCGGCGAGGTCCGGTTGCGCTACGGGTACGTTATCAGATGCGACGAGGTGATCAAGGACGCCGACGGCAACGTGGTCGAGCTGCGATGCACGCACGAGCCCGACACGCGCCAGGGTGCGGGGCGCAAGGTCAAGGGCATCATCCACTGGCTGAGCGAGCCGCACTCGAGCCGCGCCAAGGTGAATCTGTACGATCGTCTGTTCAAGGTGCCAGACCCGGGATCCGGCGGGCGCGAGTTCTTGTCGGATGTCAACCCTGAATCACTCAGCGTGCTCGAAGGTTGCGCGGTCGAGTCGTACGTGGCGGATGCGGAGCCGGGCACTCGGCTTCAATTCGAGCGCGCCGGCTACTTCTGTGTCGACGCCGCGAGTGCTCCGGGAGCACTCTCGCTCAATCGCGTCGTCACTCTTCGCGACACTTGGGCGCTGCCGAAGGTGGCCCCTCCGCCACGCAAGGCCGCGGAGAAGGCCGCGATGGCGGCCAAGGCCGCGGAGGGAGCCGCTGCTCCCGTGCCGGCTGCGCCGCCTTCGAGCGCCGCGGCCACGCCTGGCGCAGGCGCTGCGGCTTTCGCCGAGGCGAAGCGTGTTGCGAAGGCGACGGCGGCGACGGCGGCCAAGGCGAGGAACCACGCGAAGCAGAAGCGCGAGAAGGCGACCGCGGCACGGGCGGCCTTTGACAGTGCGGTGGCGGCGGCCAAGTGAGGCTCCAGTCGCCGCTTGTAGAATAAGTGCAGCTCGCGGAGAAGCGAAGGCTGCCTAGATGTCCACTTTTACTCGGGCTGGCGGCCCGCGAATCAACATTTCGTGCCGAGCCTATTTCGACTTAATATGTGCGCATGTAACGTGTTCACGGTAGCGGGGCACGGCGTTACTCTTTACCATGCTCTTTACTGTGTGTGTGAAATTGTCGAATCGCAATCGGCATTCGTAGGCAATCGCAGCATATCGCAATGGCACAACGATCGGAGGCGGTGCCGGCTCTCGGCCCACTCGGGCGCGGCGCGTCCGCGAGAGCCGAGACGACTCGTGTCTCGCGTCCCGACACGCTCGTCCGTAAATCGTGAATGCTTTCAATCGTCAAGAAACGATAGCATCGTCCGGCGCCCGGCGGTCGACCGCTCCGGAGCGACGCTGCACGCTCACGACGGAGTCGGAGATAGGAGATACGGGACCTATTCATATAATCATATGCATGACGCAAGAGGCATCGCATCTTCGCACGTGTGCGAGCTAACTAGAAGAACTGCAATACTGAAACTATTATTCTATTTCACCCAAAGGGGTAGGGGGAGGTATTCTTTCTGGATTCACACACTATCCCCACCACCTGAAGACCTGATTTTGAACTCAGTGATTCACCCATGGATTCACCCAAAGGGGTAGGCGGTAGGGGGAGCGTATTCTCGTTCTCGGGATTCAGCATTCACGACACCTCGCTCTATGCTCTATCGGACTATCCCCACCGACGTGATTTTGAACTCAGTGCTAAGCCAATGATTTAGGATACATTGAGGTGAGCCTCACATGCAACATATCGTAGCTATTGGTAGTCGAGACTAGTACGGAGACTCAGTCTCTCGCGGAGTGTCTCTGGCGAGACAGTGTGTAGAGAGTGACGCGTCGTCCGGTCGACCGCGAGTCCGCGACGGGACTCGGGAGCGACGGCAGCTCGAGACGCAGGCGTCGAGCCCGTCGAGCTACCCGGTTCCCCGCGTTACTGCATTAATTTTTCTGATATCTGCTATCACGACACGTAAGAACGCACAACATTTGAGAGCCTCGCATGCATGGGCACCACACTAATCAGACGACAATTAACCTTTTTTGGAACACATTAGTTAATCATGCTTCATGAGTGTGTCAGATGGAGGCACCTTGACGCCCCCGATGCAGCTGATTACGCCCATCGGTGAGCGGATTGGAGCGCACCGCGTGCATGCCCTCGACGGTTGTGTTGGGCGGCGGTCGCTGGTGCGCCGCGGGCATCACAATGTTGGTCTTGTGGTTGACGACCAGCAGCGGGTTGGGGTTGTTGATCACGTCCTCGTTGACCGAGATACCATCGAGATACTGCTTGAGGATGGAGCGCAGGTCGCCATTCTCGCTGCGCAGTCGCGCCCTCTCGCGTTCGATGGCCAGCACATCGAGCAGCACCTTGTTGTACCGCTTGAAGAAGTTGTCGAGGCAGTTCCACTCCTCGACAGGCTGACCATCTTTGGTAGCGGCCGCGGACTGTAGCGAGGAGCGCACCTTGTCGGCGTCGAAGGATGCCTTCTCCTCGTCCTCAACGGAGGATGCGTAGAAGGGGAGCACCTTCTCGCGCTCCGTCTCGAGATATCGGCAGAGCTCGGCGTGGCTCAGGATGCGCTCCGCCACCTTTTTGCGCTCGGTGAGCGTGCTGATGGCGGCATTCGAGTTGATCGAGAGCTCTTGCAGCCGCGCAGCCTCGCGCTCGCGGAACTTGTTCATGCGACCCTTGAGCTCCTGGAAGTGGCCAAAGATGGCATCCTTCTCCGCCTTCATCGCCTTGTTGCGCTCCTCGCACTTCCTAGCGTTGGTTGCGAGCTTCTGCTTCCAGTGAGCAATCTGGTCTTGCAGCCGCTGCAACCGACGCATCTGCTGCTCGATGGTTCGTGCGGATTTCTGATCGTTGCGCGTGAGCGTCTTGAAGTCCTGCGTGCGCACCTCAGTAGTCGCCATGTAGTTCTGGTGCGCCGAGTCGAAGTGGCGCTCGAGCTCCTCGATGAGCCCCTCGAGCGTGAACCGAAGGATGTTGTACTCCTCCGAGTTGCGATTCTTGATCTCCTCGCGCGTTGACTCAAACTCGGCGCGCGCGTCGCCCTCCTCCTCGGTAAAGTCCATCTCCATCTGTGCGAGGATGTCGAGCATCTCCTTCTTGTGCCGCGCGTGCGATGCATTCATCTCGGCGCGCTCGGCGCCAAACTCGTCCACGAGCTCCTGCAGGTCCTTCTCAAAGTCGTACTCGATGTTGCGTAGCCGCGCATTGTGCATGTCGATGAGCCGATCGACCATAACGAGATGTGCGCGCAGTGCCATTTGGTACTGATCCTCTGACTCTTCGAGGTCCCGGTCGAGCACCTGGATGATCGCATCCTTGCGGTCAACCTCACGCTCGTGCTGCTGCGAGATGATCTCAATCTCTTTGCGAAGGTCCTCAACCTTGACGAGCCGCATCAGCTTGCGCCACTGGGTGAGGATCTTGAGCCGGTTGACATTCGCGTGTTTCTTCTCCGAATCCTGCCGATTCTTGAGCTCATTCTTACGAGCAGCCTCCTTCGCACGCGCCTCCTCCTCCGCTTTCATCCGCTCAATCTCAAACCGCAGCTGCCGCTCCTGGTCCGACTCCAGCGTCTTTCCTTTCTTCCCCACCACCTTGGAGCCTCCTTTCATCTGTTTCTTGATCTTCGCCATGGTGCCGACGGCTCTACGCGGCCAATGGCACGGTCACGAGAGCAGACGCACGTTAGTCGCCCGAGCGCAAGAGACAGCCGGTAGACTGGGCAGGAGCCGTGTTGATGGCGTGAACAATCAAGGTAAAACTCCAACAAGGTGGGGTGGTGACATGCAAAGGAGGCAGCCACGCACGCACGCACGCACACACAATTACGACGCACGACAGGTTGGATTCCTCCACTTGACTTGACTTGACTTGTCTTGGCTTGACTTGACTTACGTGGCAACGGCTCTGAGTGTCGCGGCCCGCGACCGATAACTCGGCGAGCGAGCGAGCGAGCGAGCGAGAGCATGCTCGTTTTCGTGCACACGCTTGTGCTCTCGGGGGTCTGCAACGACAAGTCGGACAGCTGTGCCAATTGGGCGCGTGCGGGTGAGTGCGCCACCAACGAGGGCCTCGCCGCCATCTGCCCGCTCTCGTGCAACACTTGCACGCTTGACTGCGAAGAGACGGAGAAGAGTTGCGTGGCGTGGGCACAGGCCGGCGAGTGTGAGAACAACCCGGTTCACATGCTCAAGGAGTGCCCGATCTCGTGCGGCATCTGCTCTGCCACTGAGTGCACCGACAGAAAGTTCCAGTGCGAGAGCTGGGCTAGGAGCAACGCGTGTAATGACAATCCGGAGTTCATGACGAAATACTGCCCGAAGTCTTGCGAGGTGTGCCGTTCGACGTGCGTCGACATGCACACCGACTGCCCGGGCTGGACCGCCAACGGTGAGTGCTTCAAGAATCCCACTTACCTCTACAAGCACTGCCCCAAGTCGTGCGGCGTGTGCCCTGAGCCCTCAGAGGAGAAGATCAAGACGGCACCGTGCTCAGACTTCAACACGACCCAGTGCCACATCTGGGCCGACTCAGGCCAATGCGCCGAGAATCCGCTCGCGGTGATGAAGCAGTGCCCGGAGAGCTGCGGCGTGTGCAAGCCCACGTGCACCGACCATCACGAGGGCTGCCGGGCGTGGGCCTTTGCTAAGAAGTGCTACGATGAGCCCGCCTTCATGCTCCGCGTGTGCCCCGCCTCGTGCGGCATCTGCACGGCGCTCGAGTCCAAGGACGAGCTCTGAGGCATGTGGCTGGCACGCCAGGGAGGTGAGTCTCGCAGATACCGCATTGCACACGCGCGCACCGACGACGGAGGGTCCGACCCTGCGGGTGTAGAATGATACAATAGTATAGACTAGACTATACTAGACTAAACTTGACTTGACTTCAAACTTGACTAACTTGACGGGGGAGAGATTTCGCAAATCTGCGCTCGGTTTTGCAATGGAGAATGGTCCGCCGTCGCCGGCGTCGCCAGCGTGCCGCCACGCCGGAATCGTCGAATCCGTTCGAGTTTGCCGAACGCCGACCTGCGCCCGTTGAGGTAATACCCGCAGCACCAACCTGCGAGCAGACTTCAACCTGCGAGCAGAGCGCGGTCCCAAAGTACGTTCACCACCTGTGGCTCGGCGGCGGCAAACTCATGTTCGCGAAGCTCTTTGCCATCCTGAGCGTGCGCTACGCGCTGAAGCCGCAGCGCCACTTCATCCACTACGATGTCGAGCCCAACGATGCACCAGAGTGGGTGTGTGCGTGCAAGCTCGCCACGTGTGTCCAGATTCGGGTGCCACTGTCCATCCACGGCCACCGCATCGAGAGCAAAGTCGATCCTTCCGACCGCTATGCGTCGGATCGCCAGCGCCGATGCGCCAACGCCCTGCTTGACGTGCTCAAGTTCGAGCTGCTCCTCCCTGAGGGCGGGATGTACCTGGACCTCGACGTTTACGCGCTCGGGTCGCTCGACCCTTGGCGGTGCTGCACACCCAGTGCTGTTTTCGGGTGGAACGAGGCGACTCGGCAGCTCAGCGGCGGCGTCATCCTCGCTTCACGAGGCGCCGAGTTCCTGCGCCGGTGGCACGATAGTTTCAGGGCGTACTCGGCTGATAATTGGGATTTTGGCGTGTGCAACCAGACGACGGCCCTCGCCGCCGCCCACCCCACGCTCGTCCACGCCGCCGCCCCGCTAGGGCCGCTGCCGCGATATAGGACGCGAGAGGGCTACGACGCACATATTGCGCGGGCAGCCGCGGTGCACTTATCACAGTTCCGCCATCCTTGGAGGCTGCACGACATTATGAACCACAGGCATCTCGAGAGGCTCTGGGAGCGCGTGGCGCCGCTCGTCAACGCCAGCGGCGAGGCTGACATATCGCGGACAGATCCGGTCGTGCGCCGATGCGTTGAGACCGTGGCGAGTGCATGCTGGGCGAGGCCCGGCGGCCGGTGTGGGATCTACGGAGCCTGACACCTCTCAGAGACGACACTTTGACGTTCGCAGCGGAGACGGGACCGCCGCTAAGCGAGGGCCTTTAATATAAAATATTAAAAGCCGTGTAGCGTCTCGATCTCGATCCCACAAGCCACGTCACGGTCCCGTCGCGTCTTCACACGTTTAATCGTGGCGCTAGATTCAATGTAATTCCTATCGCGTGTCACTCGTTACGAACAGCACCGACGGCGCTTCCTCAACGCCCATCGAGATATCTTGGCAAGCGTATGAGAAGTTGCCACGCAGGAGCACACCCCATGTGCGCTGCTCAAGCAGCGGCAGCGTGCTGAGCCCCTCATAGGCCTCAGGCGCGATCTCCCGCAGCCGTGGAAGAAGGTACTGGGCGATATCGGGGAAGTCGTGATGCTCGACGTGGTAGTTCTCCCATCCCATGTACACGTCTAGCAGCGCGCCAAACGCATTGCGCGGCGTGTAGAAGGAGACTGTCGGCTGCAGCTGCCTGGAGTCGCCTCGCTGGCAAGGGTGAGGGCTCGTCCAGGCGAAGTTGATGTTGAGTGGGCTCAGCCAAAAGAGTGAGGACGCTAAGTAGAAGCCGAGAGGCGCCCAGGACGCCTGGGACACTGAGAGCGCGGCGATGCCGAGGTAGCCGCACAGGGAGGCGCACGCTTGCACAGCAAGACTGCGACGCAGCGCCGGGTTGGCCTGGTCGTCGGTCCGAATTGCGGCGACCAGGTAGCCGGCAAAGGCGATCGGAGCTATCGCGTGCACGAGCGCACTCATCGCCTGATGCAAACTCTCTGGCTGGCGCATAAGCTCACTCTTATCGCGGCGATCGCGGACGAGCCGATATTTGTGGGCGGGCGGCGAGAAGAGCCGCGTCGCGATGCCGAGGTCGCCGTCGGTTGGACGGGCCTGCTTCGCACGCGCTCGCGCCTCCAGTAACGACAGCGAACCGAGGCGCGTGTGATGGCCCTGATGCATCACCCAGTAACTCGGAATGACCTGAAAGGCGTGTCCAATGTTGGCGGCCGCCAGAGCGATGTTGAAGCGTGCCGAGCACGACGGCCCGACCATAGCAGACCATCGCCCGTGCGAAAGGGCATGCGAGCAGTAGATGGCCCAGTTGGCTCGCAGACTCCCGATACCACACACATGGAGACAGAGCTCGGGCATGGACAGCTGCGCGGCGTGGCTCAGCACATGAAAGTAACACGGGAGCACAAGCAGGCCCAGCAACGCTATCCATTCGTCACTCTGTACAATCAGCTCTTGCACCTCTGGGTGCGCAGCCAGTATCTCGCGCCGCCGCTGGCGATGCCAACTGGAAGCTGAGAAGCTGACAATGTCGTAGGGAGCAGCGGCTATGTCATAGGGGGCTGCGGTGGAAACGATGCAGGCGCGAGGCAAGGTGCTCCATCGCACGAGTGGGCCTCGCATTCTTTAAGTACTGTACATAGTATTGCGATGTAAACATTGGCTGTGAAGGTTAACACGCGGTGTGTGACTTGTGTCCTTGTGTGAGGGTCTTCTGCGTGATCCGTGAACGTTAACACGACAGACACGACAACCGGTGCTACGGTACTGTGTGTCCGTGTGTCCCGTCACTGTGTCCCAGCTCCCCCCGGTGTTTTTGAACCGGCACGCGGCAGCGTGTGAGATGAGTGAGATTAATGGCCGCCCACCAAACCCGGACGCGTGAATTAGAAGACCGTTACCAATTGACCGTTACGCGCTGCGACGGGCTTCCTCCTTTACGAGTGCGTACGCAAGAGCCTGCCTTTGCCCCTCAACGCGCGCGCCCCTGCTCGACGGTCCGGAGCTCTGTTGCAGCACCCTCGCCCTCTGGGCGATTGCGGGGTGGCGGGTACTCGCCTAGTCCGGTCGTGAGCTTCTCGGCGACCGACTGAGCGAATTGGCGGATGGCGAAGAGAGCGAGTGCAGAGAGGGTGACCGCACCAATCGGTCGACTGACCAGTGTGCCAATGAGGCCGCACGTTGCCGCGAGCGCTGTGGGAACCGTGCGTGCCGTCGAGAGCGCTGAAGCAGCGCCCAGGACGGCGTGGGAGCTGCCGACGATCGCCCACGGCGTGCACGTGCCGAGCGCGAGCAGAAGGGCAGTGCACGCCTTGGAGATGCGCTGTGCATTGGTGAGGGCGCCCGAGCATGCCGTGCAGTGCTTCGTGTGCTGGGCGTACCGGTCGAGGAGAGACGCCTTATCGAGCGCTGCGCCTCGAAAGTAGTCGACTGCATGCGATGCATGCGGAGGCGGCCCCGCCGCGTCAAACCAGCGGCGGTAGGTATTGACGAACAGGTCTGCGGACGTTGGTGTGACGTAGCCTCGCTTCCATCCCCCGACGTCGGCGACGCGTCTCTCCTGAAGCGGCAGGAAGATGTTGTCGTCGTCGAGGACCTTGAGCTGGCCCATGTGCTGTGCCCATGTGGGCACCCTCCGGAAGACCTCGGCGGGTAGATTGATGCTTGGGAGCTTGCCCAAGAGCCCGGTGCGCGGCTTCGGAGGCGGGAAGCGGAAGGGGAAGCGCGCAAAGAGCCGGCAGCGCCCCGGCCCAGTAGGTGTAGCGTACGCGACAGTCCAAGTCTCAAAGCCCGCGTCAAAGTCATTCTCCGCGTCGGTGCCGGCGAGGCCGCCGGACCGGATCTTGTGGTGCATGTATGTGGGCGCGCGGAAGACGGTCGTGCGCTCGGTGCGTCGGGTGGGCGGCGCAGAGCCCTGCACCTTAAGCACGCCGGCGTCTCCATCGACACGGTTCTCTCCGGAAAAGCCGTCGGCTGAGAGCGTCTCGGTGAGCACAAGCGGCAGCGGCTTGGCATTCTCGCGCTTCGAGATCGTCTGGTGGTGCGTGAACGGCACGTGCGACGAATCCAGCACATTCTCGAGCAGCATGTCCGCCGAATAAGGCATATCTCTCGAGACGTCGATCCACACGAACCGATCGTCCTCGAGGGCCTCACAGATTGGAATTTGGGCCTCGTCCGGGAGCTGCTTGGGGTCGGCCTCGGAGAAGTTCAGCGGCTCGCCCCACACCCACACCAACCCCTGTCGCTCGGCGACGACATAGCTCGTGCCGCCGCACTTGGAGAGCAGCTTGGGATCGAGAGGGTCCACACCCTGCGGCACTCGAGTGCATCTACCGTCGCTCTCAAAGGCCCAGCCGTGGTAAGGGCACTCGATAGCTCCCTTTTCGTCGATACGCCCCTCACTGAGCGGAGCGAGCCTGTGCGGGCATGCGTCGATCATTGCACACCACGCCTCGTTCACTCCATCGTACCACAGCACCAGCGGCTCACCCAGGAGCTCAAGGCGGTGCGGTACAGAGCGGTCGGTGACCTTAGAGAAGGCTAGAGGATACCACTGCCGCGTCCACGAGAAGCCACCCTTGAAGGCGTGCGTCGGCGCCACGAGCGCGAGCGTAACGACGTGAAAGGAATGCATTCTCGTCGTTATATGGAGACGAGACGAGCAGGATTTCCAGGCGAAGCACACGACAGAGAGAGAGAGAGAGCACACAGAGGGTCCGACGAGAATCTCCTTTCGCGACGCTCGTGTTTTGGACGCGTTCGCGTGCTCTCGGTCTGGGCATGGTCTGGATTTGGGGCGAGTTCTTGACACGTCGTTGGACCGCGCACCCCAGTGTTGACTTTCTCATGTACTGTAGCTTTGCAGAGCTTTAGGTAGAGCGGAGCAGGCTTGAGCAGGCGCGGAGGTGCAGCGTGCTCCCCTATTTGGTGCTCCCTCCATACGGATTCGAATTTGGTACATCTTACCGGTACACGCACACGGTCTGCTGTATATGACGCCCTTTCATTTTCTCACTCAACGATGACTGGATAATGGCTGTGCCAGGAGAGGGCTATCGCCCACACAAATGCCACGCCGTTGGCACACAACACTGAGTACGCCGCTGGAACATGAAATGCATTTCATGAGCAAAACCGCTCAACAGAGCGCCTCCCGTCACGAGGCATACCACGCGTGGGTCCAACGGTGCACTCGGCGCGGCGCTCTTGCGCCGCGGCGTTCGTCTAGTAAGACTAATGAGAAACACTTTTGTCGATCTGCGTGTGAGCGTGAATTTTGACACTTCTTGCATGTGCATCTTGCATGCATTCGTTGAAGTTTCTTGCTCCGCGAGCAACGCCGTCTTGCCTGTGTCACCGTGACTGGCACGATGGCGCCAGCGCAGAAGAAGATGTGCAACGGTGGCACAGGCAACGCTGGCGGGCGGCACCTCGCTGACGTTTCGGAGTTTGGCACGTGGGGCGGCCGAGTCATGAAAAGCTGCCGCGCGTGCGCTGCGAAGCACAACGAACGTCAGAAGAAAGCATACAAGAAGAGCCGAGTGGCCCGTGCTGCGAAGTTGCGTGCTGCAGCGGATGCGAGCCCGGATGTGCTCGACGTGGAGCGGTCTCGGTATGAGCGACGTCTCATAGTCCGTGAGATCCTGTCGCACGAAGTCTTCCGGCAGCTGCCGGCGGAGGCGACTGTGATGATCTTTGGCACCTCCCGCTTCCCTGTCGGCGAGGTGTCGTGGACCATCGCGGAGGAAGAGATGTGGAAGGAGGCTGTTTTGTCATTCTATCGCCGCGGCTACGGCTATCCCAGCCTGCTCCATGACGATGGCACCAACATCGGCGTAGTCGAGCTAAAACGTGCCGGAGCACAGATGGAGCTACTATACCTGAGCGACCGCATCGAGGACGCCACGGGTAACGTCGAATCCGGCGAGGGCGCCGTCGAGGGCCACCTCATTCGAGACATCGAGAATGCTCACGGCTGCACTGATGCGATGCGTGCGATCACCCACTACAAGGCATGCTGTGAGACCCGCGGCGGCCTCCTCAACAAGTCGGCGACGGCGCGCGGATGCGTTCCAGTTGCTGGTAAGTGGGGCGCGGTCGGCGTTCTTGTGATCCCTGCCGGCTGGGCCTCACAGCCATCATGGCGCCTGATGAATGGGCCGCACGTGCACCTTACGCCGTCGCAGGCGCAGGCGGCACGCAGCGGAGGCAGCAGCGCCACGGCAGGTAGTGGCAGCCTGTTTGCGTTGCCGCCGCCCGCGCCACGGCCCTCGCCCTCAATCTCTAAGAATGGCGATGCGTGGCGGCAGAAAAGCGAGACCTCAGCTGAGATGCTCGCACGCGCTGTGGCAAACCAACGCGAATGGGCGCTGCTGCAGGCTGGCAGAGCCGCAGCAGCTGCTGCTGGCTCCGGCAGCTCGCGCCTGAGCGCCGCGGTGATGGTGCCAGCGCCGCGCGTGGCCATCCAGCAGCCGCTCCGCTTCGCAGCAGCTGCTGGCACCGGCAGCTCGCGCCTGAGCGCCGCGGTGATGGTGCCAGCGCCGCGCGTGGCCATCCAGCAGCCGCTTGCAGCAGCTGCTGGCACTGGCAGCTCGCGCCTGAGCGCCGCGGTGGTGATGCCCGTGGCCAGCCAGCAGCCACTCCGCTTCGCACGCCTTGAAGGTGAGCAGCTGCCTGCCGGCCTCGCAGGGTTTACAGGCTTTGCAGGCACTGACGAGCGCGACGACGGTGGCGGCGATGACGGCGGCGGCGATGACGACGAGCGCGACGACGACGATGACGACGACGACGACGACGATGACGACGACGACGACGACGAGCGCGACGACGACGAAGACGAGCGCGACGATGACGACGGCGAGCGCGACGACGACGACGGCGGCGGCGGCGGCGGCGGCGGCATGCCTCCACCGCCGGAGCGGCGCATCTGCAAGTACGGGGCTGACTGCTACCAAAAGAACCCATGGCACGTCGCCAATTTCGACCACCCGGTGGCCCCGGATGCCACCGCCTCGGCCCGCGCAGCCACGCCGGTGCCGCCGCGTGGCATGGCCCCCCCCCCACGCTCTCCGACCCCGGTGGGGGGCAAGGCAAGAATGCTGCCCCCGGCAAAGAAGGTGAAGAAGACGATCGTTGTGAGCGACGAGAGCGACGACTGAGCCCGGCAGAACGACTGAGCCCGGCGGTGCGGCCGTACGGCGCGACAGTAGAGGGGGGCCGGTTCAGGTCCAAGGGGGATTTGGCGCCCGCCGCGGCCCCACTTCGGTCTTTGGCGCGGCAATCGCTCGCGCTCGCGGGACAGAGCGTAGGTGAGCGGGGGGGCTCCTCGTGTGAGCGGTAGGGGTACACGCGAACATGCGCGTAGGTCTCGTACTGTTGTGTACGAGTTCTAAGTACATGTGCTGTGTGTACACGAGTTCTAACGTAATGAGAACTCGCCTGACCAAAAATATTAAAAATATTAAAAGCCGTGTAGCGTCTCGATCTCTCGATCCCACAAGCCACATCACGGTCCCGTCGCGTCTTCACACGTTTAATCGTGGCGCTAGATTCAATGTAATTCCTATCGCGTGTCACTCGTTACGAACAGCACC
>JWZX01003256.1:0-24363 GCA_001275005.1 Chrysochromulina tobinii | reverse complement strand
TTTCACACCGGCGTGCAACACGTCGAGACCTCGTGTCGAAGCCTGTTGAGGTCTGTCGAGGTCTGTCGAGCTGTCAAGCTGTCGAGCTTGACACCTTGACGCACAGGCACATGGAGTCACGAGTAGCTCTGTCGAGTAACTGTCGAGGAGCTTTGACTAGCTGTCGAGTAACTGTCGAGTTTCCTGTCGAGTTGTCGAGGCCAGGGCTCAAAAGCCAAATTGTAATTGAAATTCTGGCTCGTTCAGATAACTCGCATTCACTCCGACACACACATGCTGGCTCATGCCTCATGCGGATGCGCAACACGCGTGACCGCGATGCGGACAGGGAGACACATTCAAGGACGCGACACAGGACATCTCCCCCCGGCCGGACCGCGCTCCGGCGCGCGGTCGACATCACGTAATGCCGAGGCGCACGACGACAGCACGACACTCAGGCACCACTCAGCGACAAAGACGCAATGCACGTGGCACGTGGCGCGTGGCGGTGGAGGAGAGAAGACGGAATCGGACGGGGCGGTCCCGCTCGCGCCAGGCGCGTTGCCGCACGCTCAGACACGCAGGATCTGCAACTTCTTGTCGAAGCAAATGGCGACCCAGTCGGGCTGTCCTCTGGACCACTGCAGCTGGTTCACCTCCGACTCAGCGTAGTAGGCGAGGATCGGGTCGGTGATCGACTCCTGCTCTAGGCTTGACAGATCCCATATCAGCGCCTGGTTGTCGTCGCCCGCCGTGCAGATGTGGCAGGACGAGTGCGGCGCCCACGCGAGCGCGTTCACGCACTGCGAGTGGCCGTCGAGCACGGCTGTGGGTAGCGAGGGGACCCGGATGTCGAGGATGATGACCTTGTGCGAGTCCATCGTCAGCGTCGCCAGGTAGTTCGGGTCCTGCTTGTTCCACGCTAGCCGGATCAGCGGCGACGAGCCACCCTGCGCGTCAGCCGACTCGTAGATGATCGTTGAGTGCTCTAGCGCGCGCAGATCGAACATGCGCACGGAGCCGTCGGCGCCGACTGAGGCGAAGACGTTGACGCCCGCCGCGAAGGCGAGGTCAAACACCTCCTTATCGTGCGCGATCAGCTGCGTCTTTGCCTGCATCTTCGAGATGTCCCAGATAATGCAGGTCGTGTCAATCGACGAGGTGCCGATGATGTTCGGGTCCTGCTCGTTCCAGTCGAAGGAGGTGAGCGGCGCGCAGAACTCAGTGTTCTTGTTGTTGTTGAGCAGCGCCTCGAGCCGGACGGACTTGTTGTCCGTCACGTTCCACAATCGCAGGTAGTCGCCTGTCGTCGCAAGCAGATCACGCCGCTGCCCTGTCGTGTCGGGCATCCACATGATCTTGGTCGTCGGGTAAGGATGCTCGAAACCGCCGCAGTCGACGAACTGGTACGATTCCTCATCCAGCTGCACGATGCGCACTGAGTTGGTGTACCTGCGCGACGCGGCACATGCGATTGGCAGGTCTGCACTTGCAAGCAGTTCGTGGGATGGTAGTAGGCTACCAGCGTGGCCAGAGCCCTCGCACCACGGGCTGCCTGCGGCTGCCTGACGGCGAGGCAGCATGCGCCTCAGGCGGCCGCCGATAGCTGGCGTGCGCGAGAGAGAGAAAGCGCGCGGCGCGCGCGCGGGCAGAGGTAGAGCACGCACTCCTCCTCAAAGGAGCCGATTGCGAGGCGGAATTTCTGATCCGGACGGACCGACCAGTTCATGCCGTAGATGAGCCACGGCGCCTGGTATGTGTAGATCTCCTTGCGTTTGGCTTCCAAGGCCAAGCCAGCGTGGAGGCTGGAGGCGGACATGGACGCTGCTCCCACCAGTATGAAGAGGCAGAGGAGGGCGGTCGACCGGCGCCAGGAACAAGGGCTATCGACGCCCAAAAGGACGCGAAGAAACATGGGATCCGAACGGGGTTACGTGACGTTCTTCTTCGGGGAGCGTTTCGAAACTTGAAACTTTCACGCGCCTCGTAGGGCTCACATGGCGGCCGCGATCCAGTTCCTCTTGGCGCTGATTCCATTCGTCCTCGTCACGTTCCTCGCGTGGGCGCGCTCGACCCAGTATCAGCAGCACTCGGAGCGCCCGCGCACAACCCTCGGGCAGCGCGACCTCGCCCTCGTGCTCCAGCAGCAGCACATCCGGCGTGCCAGCAGCAGAACTTCCAGCAGTAGCAGCAGCGGAGCTCTCGGCACTCCAGCCGCAGGCACGGCCGCAACGGCGAAGCCGACGACGGCCACCGCCGCCGCCTCGTGCTCGCCCGAACGAAAGCCGTACCACACGATCCTTACGGCGACGTCGCAGGTGTACCAGAAGTGGCAGTGCCGCGTGATGTATTTCCACTGGAAGAAGCAGCGCGCGCTCGACCCAGCGGGTGTGTGTACCGAGCTCACCGGCTTCACGCGCCTCGTGGCCAACGGGAACGGCGATCCGGATGGGATCGAGGGCGAAATCCCGTCGTACTTCGTCAAGGAGTACGATAACAACGACCTCATGCGCTTCCATGGGTACCGTGTGATCAATCGGCCGTACTCGGTGGTGCAGTTCCTGCAGACGGCGTACTGGCGCGAGAAGGTGACCGAGGAGTACGTCTACATTGCCGAAACGGACCACATCCTCACGCAGCCGCTGCCCAACCGCGCGAAGCCGGGCTCGCCGATGGCATACATCTTCAACTACATGGGCCCCAACCCGGCGCACGCGAACATCATCAAGAAGATGTGGCCAGAAGGCGGCTCGGAGGGCTACAAGCGCGTGCAGTCGATCGGGCCGTCGCCCGTGGTGGTGCACAAGAACGACCTCGAGAGCATCGCGCGCGAGTGGAAAGACCTTTCCGAGAAGCTCAAGGTGAACCCGGAGGCGGATAGCAAGCTGGGCTGGGTCATCGAGATGTGGGGCTATGCGATCGCTGCTGCGAAAATTGGGCTGCGCCACCAGGAGTTTTCTGACTTCCAGGTGGAGCCCGGCGCGCTCTCGAGCAGGCAGCAGCTCACCGGCTTCCCGCGGCGCTACTGGCTCTTCCACTACACGTACCAGTTTGAGTACATGCTCGACGGCAAGCCGTGCCAGCCTTGGGACAATCGGCGAATTCTCGTTGGACAAACGGCACTTTTCGGATGAGAACCCGCCGTACCCGCTGCCGCAGCCGCCCGAAAAGGCCAACGCGGCGGCCTTCTACCTCATCAACGCATTCAACGAGGCCATGGGCAACATCAGCGGCTGGAGGCGGCAGCCGCCACCTGGCAGCGCACAGCGGCTCATCCAGTCGGTCTACGGGCGGCGACGGCTCGAATGGTTCTCCCGCCACCAGAACGGCTTCGCGACAGAGAAGCAGACGATGCCGCTCGTGGGGCAACTTGGCGCGACCGACTGGATCTGCACCTCCGCGGACGCCCCGCGGAGGACTGAGTCGCTGCAGCTCTCCGATGCGGGCGACGTGAACGGTCTCGGCGGCACAAGGAGCCGCTGGGGCACGATGAACGACCCGACTCTCGAGCCCGCGTGTCCCGTGTACGCGTGCATCTTCATTGACGGGAGCGGCCAGCAGCTCGATGCTAAAGTGGGCTTCGCCACTGGCGACAAGACCACGCCGATCTCGCTCACCATCATGAGCCACAAAGATCTTCTGAAGACGATGTGGACGTGTACGAAGCAGTAGCGCTTTGCAGATGCAGCGCGGCAGACGACGCGCGCGCGTATCCTTACTGTATACGGCGTCACGGCTTACTTTAGCGGATCTGATTCTAACTAGTTCAAGACCTCATTTACAGATTTAGTCTATATAGTATGCGCCAATCATCAATCCGGAAAGAACGGTGAATCGGGTGGTGCCAGCACGGCGCGCCTTTCGGCCGCACCGCATACGCGCGACGTACCCGGGTCCCGGCTAGCCATAGGTATTTTACGACTCGCTTGATCGTAGTCATCCATCTCCACTCGCGATGGCTGGTGGAACCTAGCTTCCTACGGGCTCGTCGGCCTACGGCTTCCATCGCATACGGTCACAACGCTCAACGGTCGATTTTAGGCTAGAATTACGTGATTCGAGCGGTTTAGGGTTTTTGAACTAAAAAACTATAACCAAACACCGGGCGCGCCGCGGGAGGGGCGGGGGCCGGGGCGGGGGGGGGCGGTAACTGGCCAGTAAATCCGCGCCCTGAGGACGTATGACGAAACCCTATGCGCTATGGGGGCGGCGGTTGACAAAACTCAGACGGAACCCACAGACCTTTCAGCGTCAGGGTCAGCGCCCGCAGAGCGACAAAGTGCGAGCGTATCCCTGGCCCTCTCCAGTGTGCCTCAGGCGACTCTCAGTCCACTCAGTTTGAAATCAGGGTATGAGGAATGGGTGTGCAAATCCACTAGTGACTAGAACCGACCGCGGCTCGCGCGTTCTTGCTGAGAGCTTCGTGGTCGGCCGCTCCACGCTCCGGCTGGATCTGAACTATCTCCGCTCCGCTCGCTCTCGCGTAGCTCTCGCGCGAGTCGCGTTTGATCTAAGGCGTCCGTCGACTGACGGTTCAAGGTGAACCCCAGACGACCAAAGCCAAGATTACGCCGGACTCGCCGCGTGACACACTTTCGGTGCGGACGCGCGCGAACCACACGCAAAAGAGACTTTCCGGTCACCAGACGCCTTGGCGCCCGCATTCTCGGCCTCTCCGCGCGCCCCTCTTTCAATAGATCCTTCATTGAAACATCTGTGCACCTGTCAAACGGGCACATGCACCCGCTGAGCGCCATGTTGAGCGCAACGTGCGGTCGCGTCGTCGGCTGCCGCCTCGACAATGTTCGCATGCATGCGCCCGTAACGGCGCAACTCAAGCGTCACGTCAAACCGCATCTGTAGTGGACGGCGGAGGAGCGTTGGGAACGACAACTGTCTTCGGGAGTGGCGACTCGGAGTCCTTTGTGCCTGCCATTTTGGACGACTTGAACCCGCAGAGATCTTCAAACTCCTCCTGGTCCTTCTTCATCTGCGCCTGGGCTTTGAGCACGTGCTTGAGAAAGCCGAGGCCACACCCCAAGCGCGTCGCCTTCCCGGTCCTCAGGTCCTCAGCGTAGTCGGCCTTGGCCTTGGCAAGGTACTCATCGAACGTGGGCGGGAAGCGCTTCGGGTTGGTCTTCATCACCGTTTTCTCGGCCGCACCTTGGAATTGTGCCCCGATGATGGGGACGACGATGGAGATGATGAAGGGAATATTGACCGCCGGAGCCCCGGGCATTCCCTGTGTGTCCCAATACTCCCAATAGTAGATGTGGGTGCCCAGCGAGACGTAGTGCGCCACGTAGCCGATGTTGAGGCACCAGGCAACGATCTTGCGCGTGTGCATTGGCAGGTGGAACCAGAGCGCTTCGGTCGGCCGGCCGTAGAAGTCGACGCCGACCTGATGAGGGACGCAATCGGCATGCACTCAGAGGTCATCAGAGACATAAGGAGGTGCCGACCTGATGAGGGACACAATCAAGGACGCACTCAGAAGGCCATCAGTCCGACCTGGCCCTTGTTGCGGCTGGCCGTGTCGTATGCATCGCAGAGGATGGCGAAGCGCCAAGGCACCGGCAAGAGGTTGATGTACGAGAAGACGAAGATGAAGACCTTGATGCAGATATTGAACCAGAGCTGGCCTTCGGTGCACACCTTGTGCATGCCCTGGCCGAAGACGCGGTCGACCTTGTTGTGCGTCGCTGGAGCGTACTGCCCGTCCCGTTCTGTCCAGAACTTGCCCGGGTTCCGCTCCAGGTAGAGCTCGATGGAATGCGTCTTGTTCGCGCACTCTGGGTAGATGTCAGTGAGGGTGAAGATCTCGGCGCCGATGATGGCCGAGAGGAGGAAGACGCCGATGGCGACGCCGAAGCCTACGATGACGAGCGCGCCGATCCCCGCGAGCACCATGAACAGCGTGTTCTGCGCGATGAAGAACCCGAGCACCTTGTCACGCGCGCGCTCGGAGCAGTCCGCATCGGGGGGCGTGCCCATCTCGGCAACGAGCGCGTACGAGCCATTCGTGGGCGCGCCGAGGAAGGCGCGGCGCGCCGGCTGCTTCGCCTTGGCGAGCTGCGCCGCCGCGACCAGCGGGTTCAGACCCTTAACCCAATCGGCCCCTTCCTTTGAGGCCTCGTTGACCGCGTCGAGCGCCTTTTGGTACACTTCGGCGGACTTACCGCCCTTTCTCGACTGCTCGCCCACCGTGGCCACAGGCTCGCCGAAGTCGACGTGCCCCGAGCCGTCGGGGTTCGCCTCCTGCATCATCTTCTCGAGCTCGCCGGGCTGGAGATCCATCTTGAGCCTCCCGCAGATCGCCCGGGGCTCTTCAGTGTCTGCCTCCTCCATCATCTTCTCGAGCTCGCCGGGCTGGAGATCCATCTTGAGCCTCCCGCAGATCGCCCGGGGCTCCTCGGTGTCTGCGGCGGCTGCCGCTGCGGCGGCTGCCGCTTTGGAGGTCTGTGCTCCTGCTCGCAGCCTGTCCTCCTGCTCTGCTTCCACGGCTGTGCTCAAGCTCGCAGTCTGAACAGGGCTAGTTGACAGAGCGGAAGGGCTAGTTGACGACGAGCCCCCCGCAGTGACGAACTGGGTTGAGTACGTCGGCGAGGTGTGGCCGTGGCGTGTAGGGGTCACCACCGTGGGTACGTCACCCTCGACGAACGAGCCCAGGAAACTCGATCGGTGACTAGCTGGTCTCCACGACCGCGTAACTTGCCTGCCGCCCATTCCATGCACCTCGCTCGGGCCAGCACCATCGGTCGCGGGCGCGCCAGCGCGCATTCGGGCTCCTGCTACGCCGAAGAAAGATTCGCCGGCCGCGAGGACAAAAAACGCGCCGTCCCAGACAAATCTTTACACGCAGTGCGAGTATATACGGCACACGCATACGCAGTCCTTATCTGGTTAGTCGGTCACCCCGTCCGGTCCACCCGTTCATAGGACAATCGAATCGTTGCCGCCGGACACGTACAATTCAACGGACTGAGATATGAAGAAGGCCGGGCGACTCGAAAGAACGTGAACCAGGAGTGCGCACACAGGGTCCAAGTGAAGTTAATGGTGGAAAGAAGGCACACATTGAACTTGGAGTGCACACCCTTTTCCGGGAGGAGGTCAATGCCGAACCCATCACGCGACGTACCGCGCGTCGCTCCGGCGCCAAGAGCTGGTCGCTGCAGAAGATGTGCGTAAATCACGCGGCTCCCGCGCCTGCTCCGAAGTCCGATGAGCAGGCCCACTGCCAAGGCGCAAAAGTCGGAGCGCGTCATGTCCACATGTCAGATGCCCAGAACGACGAGCTCGATTAGGCGCGCCACCGGCAGCTTCCCTCGCTCGCGCGCAACTGTATGTACGCGTGTTCATAGCGGCGCCCTCCAAAAATTGCTGCCCACGCAACGATGCGAGCAGCATGCTGAGCATCGCGACGCCCTCAACGAGCACCAGCGCCGCAAGGGCATCTGAATCCGTAGGAAACAGGGGCAGTGCCAACCGAAAGGGCACGTGAGCCTCTCACAGGGCATCTGAATCCGTAGGAAAACGGGGCAGTGCCAACCGAAAGGGCATGTGAGCCTCCCACATGGCATCTGAATCCGTAGGAAAACGGGGCAGTGCCAACCGAAAGGGCATGTGAGCCTTCCACATGGCCTGCAGCTTCTCGCTCACCTGCCCATACGCGAGGGTCCCAAAGATGAGACGCACGTGAAGAGACGCACGTCGAGCTGCGAGCCACGGAGAACCGAGTGCAGCCGCTGCCCCAAACGTAGAAGCCGGTCGCCATCATCGCAAGGGAGGCGCAGAAGGCCAACGTGCCCCGAGAGCCATGGGCTGATACCAACGGCGATGCCACCGGCCAGATTGTTCAAGGTCGTGGGCACGGCAAACTGCACCGCAATCGCCATATATCCATTCGCTCGTGCCGCAATCTTCTGCAGCGGCGAGGCTGGCTCACCCGCCCAGAGCGAGATGCCCTCTTGCCACGCCTTAGGTAGCCAAACAAAGGACGCCGCGATCCACAGACCAAACGAGTCGGCCGCTTGGCCAATCGCGAGGCCGCCCGCAGCGGCGACGAACGCACCGAAAGCATTGGCCGCGGCGATCAGCGCGTTGAACTTGAGAAGGCCGGTCGCCGCAGTCGTCCCCCGAGAGCGGCGACCGGACATAGACCGGACATAACGGCCACGACCACGCCATGGCGTGCAATGGGCGTGGCCATGGGAGGGACTCCCACAGACCTGTGGCCTCCCTCATTGCATGCTGATTGCCTCCCTCATTGCAGGCTGATGAGCTCCCTCATCAGGGACTCCCACAGACACCACACGCGGCACCGTCGTTTGGGGTTGTCTTTGGCGTTGGCTGGCGGCCTATGGCGGCCAGCCGCGTCTGGCGCGCGCGAGATCCGACGGGCAATACATGCGAGGCCGAATGCATGCGAGGCCATGAAGACTGCGCGGTACCGCTCCGATCACGACATACCGGCAATGGTGTCGCACATCCCCATCGGCCGGCCGGCCGGGTTCTCGTCGGGTCCGGGTCCCTTCCCCCAGCCTTGCAAGACGAGAGATGTGCGATCGCCTTTGAGCTGCTCCCCAGCGATTTGCCCTTTGAGCAGCGGGGTTGCATCGGCGCCGGACCCCTTGCTCGGGTCGATGAGGTGCGCCGGCTGCAGCTTCGCCAAGGGCAAGCTCTCTGTGAGGTACCTCTCATACTTATCGGGCGGGAAGGTGCTCGAGAGGACGACGCGGAAGGTGCTCGGCACGGTAAAGGTCTTGCTCGCATCCATGTCGGACTCACGCACCACACGCTTCCACACCGGAGAGGAACTCGCGTCCTGGCTGGTCGGATGCGTGCTCGGATCGAAGACCTCGAGAGGAAAATAGTCGGGATGGCAGTACGCATTCGCAAAGTCGGCTGCAGTGTTCGTGAGACGGATCAGCAACGTGTGGCCCCATCGCAGCGCGTGCACCAGCTGCACACGCAAAGTCTCACGCACGAGATCCATGTTCACATTGGCCACGCGTGCCTCGAGTATCAGGCGCTTCGCCTCGATGACTGTCGACGGCTGATAAAAGTAGTACTTGTCCACTACTTGCTCGCGTGTTCGATCGAGGAGCAGCGGTCGTCTTGCGGCTCGCCAGGGCGCGTTCGATGCATCCCTCCAAATCCGTGGATTGCCACCTGCCAGCACTGGCCCTCGTATACTGTATCTTGTGAACTACGGTCAGTGCCGCCCGCAGCCGCCTCCGAGCTGGCTTGTTTACGCTTCGCCGCCGCCGCCTCGTCCGCCGCCTCCTTGGCGGCCTGCAAGCCCATCTCCGGGTCGGCCGAGATCATCGCGTAGCGTGCCACCACCGCGCACGGCACGAGCGACGCATCCTTATCTGTCACCTGCTCGTCCGTCGGCCCCACTTTTATGCAACGGTCGAGGTCACGCAGCGCTTGCAGCCGATGGCCGAGCTTGGCCAGACAGAGCGCGCGCGAGTAGTAGGCGTTGGCGAGTTGCGGGCCCGCCACGATCTGAGTGAGATTCAGGTATTGCGTGTAGTCGGCAAGCGCCCACCGCCATTCCGCCGTGCGAGCGTAGATCAGTGCCCGCGTGTAATAGAACTTTTCATTCGCCGGGTCGAGCAGCAGTGCGCTGTCGATCGACTGCTTCGCCTCGCGCAGCTCGCCACGCCCGATGCTGCCCCACGTGGCGGCGAAGAGGGACTCGGAGTCCGTGCTTTTACGCACCTCTGCGCCAAGGAAGCCGTCGCCGCGAGTCACATGCTGCAACGAGAGCGCGGCCGTGACCACTTCCTTATCGTACTGGCCCAGCACGCCGGCCGCGTGCTCTCCCGCCATGGGCATGGCTGGTGGGTTTCGCCTATTGCTGGCGAGAAAGCTCGACGCGGCGCCAGTTGTTGCTGCAGGCTTATCAAGTGCCTCAAGACCTGCCGCCTTGAGGAGCACCTCACGCGGGACTCTGCCGTCCACCGCGGCGGCGTCAAAGGCGGCTTCGTCAAACCTGTCGCCAGCCGCGGTCTTGGCCTGATGCTTGTCAACAAGCTCCGGGAGCGAGGTCGAGGCACCGGCACCCATGCTCGCCGGCAAGCTCCGGAGGGCAAAATCAAAGGCTCCGACAATCGCTCCGACTCCCACGCCGAGGGGGCCCGCGGATCGGCGACCGTGCACGGCGACCGCTCGTGCCTCACGTCTCGTGAAGCCAAGAAAGACGAGGGATCCGAATTCCGTTTCGAGCGTGCCCCGACAACTTCAAGTAAGGTTACGCGGAACCCTTGGCACCTCACTAGATCATAGGAACATATCTAAATCGGGTAATCTCAAGCGTCTTCTGCCTGCGATGCACTCAACCGCGCTCCTCCTGCTGGTCTCGTGCTCTGGCTTTGCAATCGACTCAAGGGTAATGCGCCCGTGCAGCTCCATCATTACCGTGGTGTCATCCAAGGCAGCAGATCTCACCACAGGCCCACTCGTCGCGCCCCGCGCCTTGGGCACCACGATGATGGCCGCCAAGTACCTTACTGTCGAGTCGCTTGAGATCGCCATTCGCGAGCACATCGCGACCACATACCCTGAGGGTAGCCTCGACGATGAGTCCCTGCCCTCTCCGCTCAACTATAAAGAGCTGAGCTTCCACGGCCGTGACGACCTCGTCGAAGGCTGTATGGCGTTCGGTGGTTACCTTCAGCTTTCACAAGCGTTGGGCCTGCCTGTTCGAATAGGCGTCGTGCGTGCAGAGAGTGACGAACCTCTTGGGCGCAAGGGCGTGGTCGTGGAGCAAGGCACGAAGGTATTCAACCTCTTCAACATGTTTGGACGCAGTGGATGAATAAGGATGAATACCTTAAGGATGAATACCGGAAGCACCTGAAATGATTTAGAGAATCGCGACGCTGTGCTGTTATGATGTGTGTGAGAAGTGCAGAGCCTGCATTTCGGGATTCACATAAATCATCAGAAGCCTGCCAAAAACATATTCGCCGACCCGGTATCTCCACTGATCTCGCGCTTGCAGCCGCGCGCCCGTCAGGGCCGCCTGCGCGCGCTCTCTGCGATTAATTACCGCGAAACGCGTGTCTCTTTCGCGCCAGTTCGCACCCACACCCATACGCTGGGCGAAGAGAGATGCGCGTGCGTATCTCTCCGATGGGTGATGCCATCTCGGCTCTCCGGAGCTGCCTGCTGTGCGATTTGGCTACCTCCCCGTTCCGCTCATCTGCGCCTGCTGCGCCTGCTGCTCCGCCATCCACAGCTCGCCAAAGCGCTGTCCGACGCGGCCCGAGTGCTTGAGGAACTTCTCGGCGCACGTCGAGATGCATTTCTCCTCGGGCGCCGTCAGCGCCTTGGAGCGGAAGCCGACCACGCATTCGCTGAAGCAGAGCTCGACCATGTTGTTGATCATGCGCAGCGTGTCCTTCACCTGCAGCTCGTCAAGCTTTTGAATGGCGGCTGCAGGAACAAGGCGTGCGGGTGCTCACATGTGAGTGCATGGCGTATGATGAGAGCGCTCAATCTTCCTCGCGTAGTCATGCGCCAGTCGAGAGCATTAGCGCGAGGCGGTCGCAAGACATGCACGCAAGGTCACCCAAGGACACGGATGAGAATGCTCCGCGTCACCATGCGCACACCTTGCTTCTCCGCCTCCGAAGGACCCTGCAGCTGCCCAACGAGAAAGTTCATGTAGACGGTGCCGACCGCGCGTACACCGACCGCGAGCGAGCGAGCGTGGCTCGGGGGGCGATGAGCAGCGTCATCAGTCGCGATTAAGTTATGGTTGGGGTTAGTCCAGTCTGTAGATGGCAACCACACGTCTTCCTCTCAATTCATCACGGTTTGGGGGCAACGTTGCAGAGAATCTAAACCCCACAGGCTGCTTACCGCGTTTGTTTACAAACCAGTCCATGGAAGGGTCAAGCGGTGCGGCGGCCTCAATCTCGGCGCGCTGGAATGAGATGAAGGCCGTTCCGGGCGCTCCATCGCCCTCGTCTGCGCCGCCCGATCTCAGCTGGGACGCTGAGGTCGAACCGCAGCCACTTCCCGTCGAGCGTACCCCTCGGGCGGCGCCTTCCCCATCAGTTGCGGCAGCCGAGCGGGTCCTGCAGCGCGCGCACTCGAATCGCGCGTTGGAGAATGCGGCGTCGGGCGGCAAGGTGAGCAGTGCAGGAAAGCACTCATCTCATGGCACGGCGCGCCACAACCCGATCGCGCGGCCTCCCACATCTGCTTCGTCCACAGTGCTGCCCTTAAGCGCCCGTGGAGTGCCAAACTACCTCCGGCCAACGACCGCGAGTTCGACCCGCAAGGAGGTGGTGGCTCCGGGCACTCGCCGAGCGTCACCGCAGCTTGCGGTGCAGGTGCCAATGGACGACTCGGGGCGTGAAGAGCCTGATGCGGAGCCCGTCGCCGCCCAGCCGGATACCGCCGATGCCACCGAGGGTGCTTCCGCAACGTCTACAACGGCTCCCGCTGCTGTCGCCGATCTGCTCACCGGACTGCCCCTGGTCGACACGTTGCCGTCGCCCCTGCGTCCCACCGTCGCCGACGTCGCCGCCGCTGCCACACCGCCACCAGCGACGACGGCGTCAGCGGACTTGATCGCTTTTAGTCCGGCCCTGATCACCTTCAGTCCTGCCAAGGGGGGACCAACGCCACCAGCGATGAGAAAGCCGGCCGACGCGCTGACCAGCGCTGCGCCCGCCTCTGCCGAGCCCACTGCTGCAGACCCCGCACCCGTCCCCGCCGGCGCTCGGGACGGCGCTTCCTCGCCAAGTAAGTCCGGCCGCGCGATCGGCCCTAAGCGCACACCGGCCGTCCGCTCGCCGGCGGGCGTGCTGCCTTCGCCGCGCAAGTCACCGCGGGCCACCGCCGCGGCCGACGCGCCGACATCGAGCCGCCAGGGCGAATGCGGGGCCTCGCCCTCGCCCGAGCTCAGCCCGGCGAGGCCGAAGGCGCGCACTCGCCGCTCCGAAGGTGACGAAGCGCCGATGCAGCCGCTTGTCGCCCGCAGCCCTCGGCCCCAATCGGCACTCAAGCGCAACAAGACGTCGCCAGCACCGCTCGGCGTCGCTTCCGCCACCGCCGCCGCCGTCAATGCCCCTTTGGCCGCCGACAGCCGCCGCAGCTTCACCGTTGAAAACACGCCGCCGCCGCCGCCGCCGACGTCGACGTTCGACGATGACGCCTTTGCTGATGACGCCTTTGCTGCTGACGCCGCGACCAGTGCGTTGGCGGCGGAGGCGGCCGCGGCGCTCGAGGCGGCAGCGGCGCTCGAGGTCCTACCTGCTGCACCACCCCCGCCACCACCCGTGGCGGAGGCGAAGGCGGACGCGGTCGCAGAGGCCGATGTGCCGTTCACTGCAGTGCCGTTCACAGAGGCAGATGTGGCTGCTGCCGATGCGGCGATCGAGGCAGCGGCCATCCTTTCCAACGCCGAGGCACAGCTGCGAACGGCTCTGCGAGAGAAAGGCCTGGAGGAGGAAGACATTGAAGACGCGATCACTGCGGTGACCAAAGACCCCCAGCGCTACGCGGCACGGGAGACGGCCCACGGTGCGCTCGCGCGTGCGCTGCTGTCAGCGAACGTCGAGCCGATGACGGATGCAATCCCAGCGGCGGCGGCAGCAGTAGCAGAGTCACTGAGCGCCAGGCCAACTTTGACGAAGGCGCCGTCCCAGGCGCCGTCCCAGGCGCCGTCCCAGGCGCGCCTGACGCCTCGCGTCGCGCGGTCGCCGCCGTACGCCGCCACCACCACCTCGGCTGCAGCCAAGAGCAGCCCCGCCGCTGCCCCTACCGGTCGCACTACGACCCCTGCGCTACGGGCGTCACCATCTGCGGGCGCTATCCCGGGCACCTTGGCACTCGCTGCCTCGGGCGCTGTCGCGGGCAGTCAGAGCGCGCGCGGAGAGAAGCGGGTGGAGATGGCGTGCGTGAACGCCCCGGGCGCTGTCGTGGGCAGCCTGACGGCCCGTCCAGCGCCCTCTGCCCCCGTGGCTGCGGCCGGCACCACTGCCGCGCCACCGGCGTCGTTGCGTGCGCTGCTCGCGGAGATTCACACCACATGTGCGCCACTGATCTCCCGCGAGGCGGCCACCAAACTGAGCAAGGCCGCGACGGAGGCACACGAGCAGTGGGAGGCGCGCACCGCCGCGCTGCAGGAGCTGCTGCCGCTGTTCCAACGCGCGGCAGACGAGGAGGTTCTCGAATGGGTCCAGGAGGCAGTGAGTCGTCCCCTCGCCTCTCAACTTGAGGACCTTCGCTCCTCAGTGGTGCGCGTGGCGTGCGATGTGGTCACGGCGCTGCTCAAGGCGCACGGGAGGGCGATCGCACCGCTCGTGACGGCGCTGCTGCCGTCGCTCCTCCACAACGCATGCAACGTGGTCAAGGTCATCGCGAACTCGTCGTCGACGGTGGCGCTGCTCGTCGCAGAGACGGTGCCGACACCGCCATTGCTCGCGTGCCTGCTGCACCATTCGAGCGACAAGCACGCGCAGACGCGCCGCGCGGTGTGCGACAGCCTCGCGGCTGCGATCGCGCAGGGAGCCCCGATCTCCGAGCGCGTGGTGGGTGAAACCGCCAAGGCTCTCGGCCGCTTGACCGCGGATTCGGATGTCAAAGCTCGCGAGGCGGCGGGGCGCGCGTTCTGGGCGTTGCATTCTCGCTTCCCGGCGGCGGCCGAGGCTCTGCGTAACGGCTTCACGCGCTCGCAGCTCGCCCTCGTCAAGCGGCTCGAGCCTGGGGCCGCCTGAACTGTTTCCCCACAGGCCGCCTGAACTCACTCGCCTGCGACGGCTCGCCCGAACTGCGATCCGTCTGCATCCCACGGGGACCGACGCTGCCGAGAGGAGAGTCGGTGGGGGGTGACAAGAGGGGGGAGGGGGAGGGGGCTCCAGTGAGGCAGCGCGGGCCAGCCTGGAGGGCATTGGGGGGAAGGGAGGCGCAGACCATACAGATGGTAAGGTGCGTCACTGACGACGAGGCGATGGGAACTGAGGGCACGGCACTAAAGGGGACGACGCGGGAGGGAGTCCGGGCGGGTTCCTAACGACCGGACAAGGTGTGGGGCGGCGACGCCATGTGGCTGCATGCGGCCCAACCCGGTCCCGGACACACACATGGGACTCTCCTGCGATAATTTACGATGACGTGAGCGGTGGACGTCGAAATTCGAATCGAATGCAAAGGTGCAGTCCGTGGGCGACGTGTGCGAAGTAAATCTGAACGACGGTGACAAGAGTCAAGACGCGAAGGACGACGTTCAGCTTTCAGGCAGCCTTATAAAGTTGACGTAGTCGATTTACTGAACGCGATTCGCGAACCGCGGCAAGATCGTCACTTACACTTTTCACCGAGAAACAGAAAGTAGAATAAACTATAAAGAACTTTTCCAAGCCGCAAGCGGCAAGACCATTCACCTCACACCTCACCTCAAGAGCTCAACCCTCAACGCGCATCAACCGTTTCAGGGTTCAGGCGGTGACGGGGGCGCCGGGTGCACCCACTCTGGATCGGGTTGCCCAGTCCCCGGAGTGAGGCCCGCCAGGAACGCCCTCGCGAGCCGCTGCTGCTTGGCCTGCGTGGGCGGCGCCTCCACGGCGGCGCGTGCGCTCTGTAAAAAGAAGACGCTGGTCTCGTGGTTGGAGAGCCGAAGTGCCGAGAGACGGCCTGCCGCCGTGCGGCGGCCGTAGTGCTGCCCGCCGTCGACGTAGCAGTGCTTGGCACGTTCGAGATTGAGGGTACACGAGCGGTGCGGCGAGTTGGCGAGCGCTTGCCAGCCCGGCAGCTCGCGCCACGCGGGCACGATCACCACGATCGTGAGCGCGCCCGCGGCCGCATCGGCAGCGCTGAGGAGTGCCTCCATGTGCTGCGCCATCGCGTGCACCGTCTGCGACTCAAAAGGCGGGTTGGCGACGAAGGCGCCGGAGAGGCGGCTGCAGTGAAAGAAAGATCCCAGACTGCCAAAGGGGGCGTCCACGTCGGCGGCAGCTGAGCAAAAGCGCGGAAAGCGGCTGTTGAGTGGCGAGGCGAATAGCTCCATCGTCACTCCAAAATCCGCTCGCAGGACGTCAAAAGCGGGCGGCGGGCAGGCGGCCTGCATGCCACCGGCCTGCTCGTGCCCCCCCTGCAGTGCCTGCAGCCGTGCCAACACAGCGAAGGCAGCCTCGAAGAAGTGTGTGTCGGACGCGGCGGCGGCGGAGGTCTGCGTCAACTGCCACAAGGCTCGGAGCTTCGCGAGATGTGCTTCCGTCACCTCGACCGCTACGACTTCATCTGCATCGCCGGAGGGCACAGCGCAGGTGAGGCATATCATGCTCGTGCGGACGGCATCGGCGGCATCGGCGCCACCGAGGCTGCTAGCCGATGTGAAAGATATTGGCGCGGAGGCTGCGCTCGTCGATCCAGGCACGTGAGCGAGGCGTTCCGCGCGCACCACAACGTTGGGCCATCGACCATGGCTCGCCGCGCTCGCCTCCGCGCTGAGCTGCTGCTCCATGCTGGCTGCATGCAGGGCCAAGTCGTCGCACGTCTTACGCGCCGTCGCGGCTGCCATACCTTTCGCTTCCAACTTGGCTCGCAGCTCCGATTGCGCTGCGTCGGATGGCACAGCTGGAAGCACGGGCACGAAAGCTGGTGACGCTGGAACACCACTGGGCGCTCGCGCCGCCCACAGCCAATGCTCGTAGGCGGCGTACCAAGATTTTCCGCCGAGCTGCGCGCGATTCGAGGCGTGTGGTGCGTCAGTGAAGTGAACCACGATTCTGCCGAAGCATCAAGAAAGACAAGCCAGTGCCAGCATCACGCACCACTGCACAGCGCACACGGAAAATCTCACCCAGTCGACGCACGGCCCGAAGCCGAGCACCCTCGATAGATGCTGACGCGGCGCTCGATGCGGACGTCGCACAGTCTCGCTGAGAAGTGTAGCGCACGGGCCAATCGGTAATCATGCCTGTGCGAGCGTCCAGCAACTCAGATACTATGACTTGTGCCGCAGCGCTCCATGCCAAAGAAGATACGACTGGAGGAGAAGGCAGCTCTCGCGCAAGGTGAGCCGGGCTCTTCTTCTCCTTCTTCTTCTCCTTTTTCTTCTTGTTCTTCTTCTTCTTCTTGATAAGCGAATGGTGGTCGATCTTGTCGTCGCGCATGCGCATGAAACTTTTGTCGCCGCGTGTTTTGTTTCTGTGTGAGTGTGAATGTAAGTGTGAATATGGCCATGTGAATATGTATGACATTCAGCCAAAGGTTTTCTTCACCCGGCTATCGCGTCTGTCGTGTTAACGTTCACACCTGGTCCTTGAAGCATTTCTTGAGAAACGTTATGCTCAATGGTGCCCGCACCGCTGAGAGCGATGAAGGCTACGACTTCCTCCGTGGCCGTCCGATAGAGTCTGCGGTCGACGTACTCGGCAAACGCCCGCTTCAACTTGGCCGTTTCGGCAAGGTCCAGCTCGTGCGCCTCAGGGGACGCAGGCTGTCGAGCTCCAAGGCACCCCTCACTCCTGTGAGCCCGGGCAGCCCGGCGTCAACGGCGGCAAAGACAGATCAGACGTTTGCGTTGCGCACAGTGACCAAAGCCGCAGCACTGCGGCTGCGCCTGGCACGTTACCTGCGCGAAGAGCGGCGCATCCTCCTTGGCAAACAGCATCCCTTCATACAAACCCTCGTTGCTACTGGGCAGGACCAAGAGCATGTGTACATGCTGTACGAGTTCGCGCACGGCGGCACCTTGTTCACGCATCTGCGCGCGGCGGGGCGCTTCGAGCCTGATCGCGCCAGGTTTTACGCCGTCCAGCTCGCGCTCGCGCTGGGGCACCTGCACGAGCGATGCGGCGCGGCCCCGATTGTGCACCGCGACGTGCGGCCAGAGAGCGTGCTGCTCGACCGGCTCGGGTTCGTCAAACTATCGAGCTTCATCTACGTCAAGCAGCTCGACGCCGACCACCCACACACGTGGACCCTCTGCGGCACGCCCGAGTACTCGGCGCCCGAGATGCTGCTTGAGAGCGGACACGACCGCGCGGTCGACTGGTGGGCTTTTGGCGTGACCGTCTTCGAGCTGCTTGCCGGCTTCCCGCCTTTCTGTGCCGAGAGCCCGCTGGCCACGAGCGCCGCAGTGATTGCAGGCCACTTTACGATGCCGCGCCACTTTGACCCGGATGCGCGCGCGCTTCTCAGGGGGCTCCTCCAGCCTATGCCGCGACAGCGCCTCGGCAACCTCCGCCGAGCAGATGGCGGCGCCGTCGTGGGCGCCGTCGTGGTGAACGACGGGGGATGTTGTGGCGGCGGCGCGCGGAATGGCGCGGACGGCGTGCTTGCGCATGCGTGGTTCAAAGGGGTCGAGCTACCCGCACTGCTTTCGCGCCTCGCCGAGGCTCCACTAGTACCCGTCGTCAACGGCGACGAGGACGACGGCAATTACGAGGTCTCTCGGCTGCACGGCGCGGACGACGCCGAGGACGCAAGCGTGTACAGCCACAGCACGACGGCTGTGGGCATGGCTGACGAAAATCAGGTCGGCGGCGCTACTGACGGTAGCGCCAGGGGAACCGGCACCGCGATGCGAGGAGGCTGGCTGGCGAGTGCTGATGCCGAAGAGGCTGCGCTGCTTGCCGACTTCTGAGCGAAGCACTCGACACTGTGAGAGAGAAAGCTTCGTCCTTCGACGCACATTGGTGAACATGTGCGTGCGTGTCACACGACTGTTTATTGAAAAGAAACGAAGGTCGATGCGCGCGTGCCAAACCCCGTTAGGCAAACCGCGACGCTTGTCGCTTCGACAGTCGACGGACCGGTGCTGTAGCCCCGAGCCCCGTGGCCAGTGCCACGTACCCCTACCCCGCCGAGCCCCACGGCCCCCTAGTGTCGCCCCGACCCACGGCGAGCGGAGGTACGAAGCTATACAAATGCCCGACGTCGCCAAGGCGCACGCGCAGGCCGCCGTGCGCCGGAGCCCCCGTCATCGCAAGGTCAGCAGTGCCCGCCCAACATGCCGAGGTAGTTGCAGTGCTGACCGCAGCCCTCGTGGCCCTTCGCCCACTCGAAGTAGGAGCGGATGGGCTCAGAGTCAGAGCAGTTATTATCCTCCCCGTTCGCCGCGTGGCACTCGACGAGCCAGTCGAGCTCGCTGGCCATGTGGCTCTGGTTGGTACCGTTGTGGCGGTTCCAGACCTCGCGCGTGTGCACGTGCTGGTACCTGTTCCCGCCGCGCAGGGGCACCACCTTGGGGGGGATGCGAGGCACAACGTCGCCCTCGCGTGTGACCCGCGAGGAAAGTCCCATGTCGAGGAGCCCCGACGCCCAGGCCGCAAAGGCTTCGTTCCCTACGCGCGGGGAGCCGAAGGTGAAGAGGTTGGAGACCACCGCCCTGGCGGCAGCGCCGCCGCCACCCGCAGCCTGCAGCTGCCGCCTCTGCTGCTGTGCTTGAAAGTCCACGGCGGCGAGGGTTGTCATTGCGGATCCCAGGGAGTGGCCGGTGAAGGTTACTTCCGTGCAAGCGCCTCCGCAGCTGTCGAGGGCCCGGGTCACGGCGTCCTGGGTGACATTGCGTACGGACCCATACGCAAAGTCGAAGCCAGTGTGCACGAGCACCTCCGGCTGGCCAGGCCCTGCTGGCGGGACACCTGCAAGGTGCTTGGGAGGCAGCAGGAGAAACGCCGCGTCCTCGACGTCATTGGCGAGGTTGCTAGATCCGCGAAACCCGACCACCACGCGGGCATGGGCCCTGTCCAGGCCGACGTAGCCCTGCGTGCCCGCCGACGTGTTGGCAACAAATTGGATGAGCTCAACCGTGGCCCCAGATCCAGCGCACCACATGCAAGACCAATTTTTCAAATCAGCCTCGTCGCAGAACGACGCGTAGGCGAGGTGGAGCGTACGATTCGTCTCGTTCATGTCGGGGACGGCAGCTGCCAGGCCGGCAGCCAGCAACCCCAACCACAAGCGGACCATATTGTTGACGAACCGACCTCACTCGTCCCCTGTGAACGTTAACACGACACACGCGACAACCGTTGCACGGCCCCTGTGTGACTGTTGACCACAAAAAGTGCGTTGCGGGTACGCAAACTAGGTGGTCAGGTCTTAGGTGTTGCGTTTTTGCGTCGGTCGGCATGCAAGAGTCTTCCACACAAATGCCCAGTTCTTCCGTTGCAGCTTTCAACAGGTCACAAACTATTTGAGCCTGAAGTATCCATGTTTGTCGAACATGCAAACATCATCGGTTCCCATTTCTCGAAAAGGCCGAAGATGGTGCGCTTCGCCAACCTGGCAACCAGCACGACTGGGAGGGAAAACTCAATAGGCAACAAATGGAAGAAAGCCCTCACGTTTGCCAAGTCAGTCGCCATCATGCAGAAGAGCCTCAAAGAGTCGCAGGCGTTGGTCCTAAAGGATGCTGCGCGGAAGGGGGCTTCCAACTACATGCTCACCTTACGGATGGGCGTCAAGCATGCTGACTCGGTCGTGCGCACATTCGGTGCCCACCCTGCCGCAAAGAAGGCTGCAGCTGAGGCGCGGGAACTCCTGTCTGAGGGGGGGCGCGTCGTGGCCGAGGTCGCGACGGCGGAGGATCTCCAGAAGCTCGAGCTGTGGCAGCAAGGCGACTCCTCGCTAGCTACCGAGCAGAAGATGCTCGAGCGCCACAAGCTGCGCTTCGATCGGCGTGTCCTCGAGGTGCTCCAGGCCTTCTGGGAGGCATCGCAGCGCTCGATTCAGAGCGACGACCGAGGAGACGCCTGCGAAGTACTGTCCAAGGAGGCGCATGCGAACATGCTCAAGCGAGTGTACCGTGTGATGATCAAGAATTACAACGAGGTCGAGGCGGAACAGTCCATCGCGGAGGACTGGGTGCGCGATGCGAAAGGCAAGGACTGGCTCACGCGAAAGCAGTTCCAGGACGCCCTTTTCGAGCTGGCGGACACGTGGACGCGTGGCATTTGCCCGTATGAGTATACGGCCTTCCTGTGGCGGCTACATGACCAGTTGACGACGACCGTGCGCGATGCCAATGGCCACATCCTCGCGTACGCGTGGAAGGACGAGCGAGACTGTGTGCACGACGCCCTCACGTACGGTGACGACGAGGGCGAGAACGAGGGCGAGAACGCAGCGGGTGGCGGCAAAGGTAAAGGCAAAGGCGAAGGCGGCGACGACAAGGGGAGCGCCGACTACCGCTCGCGTGCCAAGGAGCAAGTGGGCAAGAGCCAAGAGGAGCGCTCCTCCATCACCAAGATCCAGGCCATCCAGCGAGCCAAGAAGGACCGTAAGGAGGCCGCGGATCGCAAGAAGGCGGTGGCCGTGATCGGAAAGAGGTCGAAGACGAAGGTCGCGAGGATGCGAAGCAGCGCGCAAGAAGGCCAAGATCGGCAAGCGTGCGAAGAAGCAGATGTGACCGGACTACATGCCACGCCCGATAAGCTGGCGGCTGAGCTCGCACAAGTTGCGCCGGCTGAGGATGTGGAGGCCACGAAGCAGCGAGCCCTTGTTGCGTTTGGTTTGGTCGATGCTGGTGGCCAAGTCGTTGCGGATGAGGATGAGGAGGCCGCGAGGATGCGAGCCCTTGCGTTTGGTTTGTTGGACGCTCATGGCCATCCGCTCGATCGCGCGGGGCTCTTAGCAGAGGCTGCAGCGGTGAGTGCAAAGGTCGACGAGCTCAAGCAGCGGATGCTTGCAGGCGAGTTGAGTCCTAATGAGCTTGCTGAGCTCCATTCGCTCGAGGCGAAGCAGCACAAGCTGGCAGAGGTGGCGAGCCACGTGGCGAGCCCGGTCAGCGCTGCGCGGATCGTAGCTCCTGCTGGGAGCCCAGCGAACGCGGCCGCCGCCAACTGGGTCGCTGAGGAAGCCGCGAAGAAGCGAGCGCGTTCGCTAGGGTTGGTCGACGCTGGTGGCCATCCGCTCGATCGCGCGGGGCTCTTAGCAGAGGCTGCAGCGGTGAGTGCAAAGGTCGACGAGCTCAAGCAGCGGATGCTTGCAGGCGGGTTGAGTCCTAATGAGCTTGCTGAGCTCAAGGCGCTCGAAGCGAAGCGTCGCAAGCTGGCAGACGCCACAGGCGCAGGCGAGGCCGCCTTGGCCCGCGTGGTAGCTGGAGGGTTTCGGGGTGCCGAGGAGGTGAGAGTTGGACACCTTCGACGACGTCATGTTCGACGACGGCGCACCTTCGATGGCATCACGAGTGATGAGCCCGAGAACCCACCTGGCTATGCGGTCGGATGGGACTCTGGAGGTGGCAGACCACGCCGTGATGCCCTGTATGCTGGAAGTATTTGGGATCCAAATAGCCTGCGCGGCCGCCGTGCTGCCGCTCAGCGTGCGGCGGCTGCTGACGCCGTGGCGGTTCATGGTACCCGTGGGGTTGATGGAGGCCACGGCGGTAGCGCCCGTGTCGGTGAAGCACCGGTGGTGGGCAGCGGTCGGAGAGGCTCGAAAGGCGTCCTACATGATGAACCAGGCGCAAGCAGTCGGATGGTGGACGGCAGCGACTCCTCATTTGGTGCTGCTGGCGACCCTCTGACAGCTTTGCTCGCGAAGCTCTCACTTTCAGTCGCCCCTCGCCGTGCACGCGCGCCAACCGAGCTTTGGCCGGCACAGGCCTCGTGTGCAGTGCATCTCAAGCCATCCTGCACCGGGGGCACGAGCGCACCGTTGGATCAACCATTGGAGACTCGACAGCGCATTAGTTTCACAGTCGAGGCTGTCCCAACGGCGAAGTTTGAGGAGCAACCGCTGCAGCTGCCTCGCATTCGGGAGGCTCTGCCGATGGTGCCACTGCCACCGCCACAATTGCCTACGCTGCCGCCAGTTTTACCTCGGACAAGCAGAGTGAGGGAGCCACAGGTAGCCGACTTGTCCGCAGACGTGCAAACTCCGCGCGCCCCACACGCATCGACGAAGAAGGGCTCAATCATCCGGGGGTCACCGCGGCGCGGCCGCACGCTCAGACTTGCGGATGAGAGTCATGAGAGTTGAGAGTTGGGCGCAGGGCGGCCGCTTTTGGGCGCAGGGCGGCCGCCTGACCAGCCTCTCCGTATGAAAGTAATCGAGATCTGCCGGGAGCGTGCAGGTGACCGGACGCGGACCAGGAGCGTCGGGACACACCGCACCATCGACCATGACCAAGACCATCACACGACCACACGCACTGTGCGCGCACTCGCAAGGAGGTCTCGCATTTTGGCCCCTCCGCCCTCCCTGCGTATTATTACTCTTACGTGTCCTCGCGCGCCTGCTCGCGTCGTGGCCCGGCGGGATCGGGATGAGCCCATGGATCGGCCTATGGCTCTGTGCTTCCGATCTAACGGTGCATCAGTCGATCCTTCTCCCTTGCCACACATCAGTCGCCTAAATTGATTGCATCCAGGCGGCGAGGCCCTTGCAGAGCTCTTTGACTGCGTTGTTCGCCGCAACCTCAAGCCGACTGATGGCATAGTCGATAGAGTCGGTTCCAGCCGGGGGCGTGCGTAACATTTGGTCAACGGGCTTTTGGTAGGCGATCTTAATCATGCCCCGAATGAACTCATCGGGCTCGATTTTCCCGTCCGAGTTGAAATCGAGCTCCTCTTGCAGCTTCGTGAAGTATTGAAGCGCCTTATGCTTGGCGGCCTGCGGTAGCGTTGAGCTTCTGGAGGCTATGATCTCAAAGTCGTCGAGCCGTAGAAAGCCGTCTCCGTTGGCGTCCATCATTCCGAAGAGGGCGCCAAGCTGCTCCTTGGCGGCATCGTCGAGCTGGAGAGTTCTTAGCTTAGCAAGGTCGGGTCTTGCCTCCCAGAAATTCTTCGCACCTCCGCCCCCCTTACCTCTGGCACCCTTGCCGCCACCCTTGCCACCACCCTTGCCCTGCTGCTGCTGCTGCAGATACTCGTCGCCGTGCCACTGCTGCTGCAGGTTGTGCGCTGGCTTGGTGACGCCCCCACGACCGCGACCGCGGCCCGTGTCGCCCCTGCCACCCTTGCCGCCCTTGCCACCCTTGGCTGCAATCCGTTGAGAAGATTCCGAGGCGGCCATCATGGCGGCTAACATGACTTGCGGATCCATGGAGACTCTTGTTATTTCGTTATTTATGCTCGGTTTTACTGAACTTTTGACTTACGAGCGACTGGCCCGTCGTTTCTTCGAGGCCGTTACATCTTGAGTTAGTTCATGTATGATGCATGCATTAGTATGCGAGTGTTGCCCGCCCGCCGGCACAACTAGCTCGTCGAGATGGTGTCCGCCTACCGCCCTGCATCTCTCCGCTTGGGTTTGCCGCTTTGCCCCGGAAGACAACTAATCTAGCGCTTAAACGCGCTAGAAACCACCAGCCACCTGACGCGCGCGAAAATGCACCTAACACAGAAACACACCAAGTATATCAATAATACGAGGACCCCTCCCCCCCTCCCCCCCACTCCC
>JWZX01003255.1:0-17497 GCA_001275005.1 Chrysochromulina tobinii | reverse complement strand
ATCTCGCGCTCACGCTGCGCCTGCTCGGCCTTGGCCTTGGCCGCTGCGGCCACCTCCTCCGCCCCCCTCGCCACCCGCCGCGCCTCATCGCGTGCCGCGAGCGCGCTCGCCGCCTCGTCCCTCGCCCTTGCCGCCTCCACCTCCGCCACTCTGATCGCGGCGAGCTTCTGCGCATTCGCCGAGCGCACCGCCTCCTCCTTTTCCTGCTGAGCTGCCGTCGCGCGCGCGGCGGCGGCGGCGGCGGCTCGCTCGGCAGCGGTCGCGCGAGCGTCTGAGGAGGCGCTCGCAGCAAACGCCTCGGCCGCCTGCGCCGCCGCCGCCGCCGCCTCCACCGCCGCCGCCTCCACCGCTGCTTCCTTGTCGGCTTGCGTCCTGGCGATCGCGGCCGCTGCCCGCTCCTCGACCGTCCTCGTGCGCGCCGCCGCCGCACTAATCGCCGCTTCCTTGTCGGCTCTCGTCCGGGCAATCTCCGCAGCTGCTTGCTCCTCCACCGTCTTCGCACGCGCCGTCGCCGCGTCCCGCTCAGACCGCGCCACCGCCGCAACGCCCTCGGCTACCTTCGTGCGCTCGCCCGCCGCCTCGACTGCTGCCTCCTTCTCGGCCTTGGCCTGGGCTACGCGCGCCAGCGCCTCCGCCGCCGCCCGCTCCGCCTTCGCCGCTTGCGCAGACGACGCATCACGCTCCGCACGCGCCCTGAACGCCTCTCGGCTCGCCGCCTCGGCCGCAGCCTCCTTGTCGGCCTTGGATTGGCGCGCGCGCAACAGCTCCTTCTCAATCTCCGTCAGCTGCTGTGCTGTCGCTTCGAGGGCCGCCTCGCTCGTCGCCGCTGCCCGCTCCGCCGCCGCGCGTGCTGCCTCCGCCGCCGCCGCGCGTGCTGCCTCCGCCGCCGCTTGCTCCGCCGACAAGACACGTGCCTCGGTGGCTTTGTTCATCTCCGCACGGATCGCGGCTACCTCGGCCGCCGCCGCTGCGAGCGCCGCCGCCTTCTCCGCCTGCGCCAGCGCCGCTGCCTGAGCCTCGCCTTGGGCGATCAGCTTGGCCTCCTCCGCCTCCCGCGCCTTTAGCGCCGCTTCAAGCTCGGCTCGAGCTGCGGCCTCCTCCGCCGCCCGCTGTGCCTTCTGCGCTTCGGTCGCCGCCTGCTCAAGGGTGCGTTCCGTCTTCCGCAGCTTGTCCTGCGCAAACTCGAGCGCGTTGTCCAGCTCCGTCACCCGCTCCGCCGCGAACTGGATGCCCTCGCTCAGCTCCGCCTTGGCGTCGGCGAGCTCCTTGCGCGTCTGATCGAGCGAGATGGACGTGAGCGATGCGGCCTTCTCTGCCTCGACCGCACGTGCCGTCGCGGCGGCGCCTGCAGCGGCTGCAGCCTCGCGCGCCGCCGTCGCCTGCGCCACCTCGGCTTGCGCCTGTGCCACCGCCGCCTCCTTCTCCGCCCTCGCCTGCTCCGCCGCCTGTGCCTCCGCCGTCGCGGCTGCAGCTGCCTTGACTGAGCGCTGCTGGGCGTCGGCGGCCGCAGCCTCGGCGATGGCGGCAGCGGCGGCCTCGCGCCGCGCCCTGGCCTCGGCCGCTGCCGCCGCCTCCGCCGCCCGCTTCGCCTCGATCTCGGCGCTCAGTGCTCGCTTTTTGAGGCTCTCCTGCGCGCGGCGCGCCTCCGCCGCGTCGGCCTCCGCATTGGCCTTGGCGATCGTTGCCTCGAGGATCCCTTTGGCCTTGTCGGTCTGCGCCTTGATGATGGCGGACACCTTCTCTGCATTCGCCGCCGCGATCGCCGCGTCCTTGATGAACGTCGACGAGATCCTCGTCGCGTCCTCGCTCACCTTGGAGCGCCGAGCTCTCTCCATCGCATCTTCCGCGGCCACCTCGGCCGCCGCGGCGCGCGCCACTGCCTCGTTGCGCTCCGCGAGAGCGGCTGCCGCCTGCTCCTCTGCCAACTGCGCCGCAGCCGCCTTCTCGGCGTTCAACGCCTTCGCCTGCGCCGCCTCGTCCAAAGCCTTCGCCGCCTCCGCCTCTGCCATCTCCGCCCGCGCGGCCGCCGCATCGCGCTCCTGCGCAAAGGCGCCGAGCGCAGCCTTTGCGGCGTTCCGCGCCTTCTCGAGTGCCGCCACAGCGGAAATTTGCCAAGGCCCAATGCGCGCAAGGCTTATGGCCTCCTGCTGCGCGCGCTCCACCTCACTCATGCGCTCCTCACCGGAGACCTTTCGCGGACTTTGTTGGTCCGACTCATCCGGATTGGCCGCGCTCGCGACGGGTGCCGCTGATCGCCAGCGTGCCGGAAGCGCGGTGCCCAGCCTGCACACCGGGTGGCCGCTCTGGATCGCCAGCGTCGTGAACGTGACGAGCGCCACGCTCGACGGCATGCGTGGCTATGGGTGGCGCCTCAAAATGTCGGTGTGTGGCCTCGTCGCGTTATGATGAGGCGGCGCCGCCACACGCACAATTCGCTTTTGAGACGAAGCGCAGCTCGCCTTTTGGTTTCGTTATTCATAAGTTGTTCACAATGCGGCCGAGGTCACACCAAAAGAACAACCAGCCGTGTATCCATCCAGACCAACCACGAGGAGCACCTCTGATCACACATCACGAGGAAGGTTTTCTCGGTTCGGAGCGTTATTTTCATATGTTTTTACGCCGCAGTTGGGAGCGCTACGGGCGCTCGCCGGGGTTCACAACCATGTGCCGTTTGTGCCTGAAGGCCCGTTGTTGAGAGGCCAAACGTAGAACGGCCGTTTGAATTGATTATTCCCGGCGATTAAATTGTTTTTTGCTGAAGATGCGCGTGATGATGTTCGCACTACCGGCGGTGGCGTCTCTGCTGTTCAGCGCGCCGACACATCCACGTCGTTTGGGGTCGGCAGTGGCGGCGAAGCGCAGGACGGTCGGCATCGTCGCCTTCGACGCCGACTCTGTCCAATATCATGGGCGCACATCCAACCACCGACCTGGAACGGCAGCAGCGCGAGGTGATCGGCTACCTCATGAGCAGGCTCGGAGTGGCGGACGCGACTAGCGACGAGGAGCGCATTAGTGCCTTGAAGGTCGAGGTGGAGGCTGCGGAGGCGGCGCTTGCGGCCCTCGAGGCGGAGTGTGGCGCCCTCGAGAAGGAGCAGGGCGTCGCGGAGCTCGAGGTGCGGCGCGACGAGCTCGAGGAGGCGCGTGCAGCGTGCGAGCGCCACCTGGTCACGCTGCCGGCCAAGATCGTCGAGCGGCGCGATGCGACCGCCGCGCTCGAGGTGAGCCTCGCGGAGCTGCGCGAGGCGGCCGCCAGTCTCGACAAGGAGGAGCAGTCGCTGGCGGAGCAGCAGGCGGCGCTCGAGACGGCGCTCGTGGCCGAGGAGGCGGAGGCTGCGGCACAGCTCGCGAGCCTCGAGGCCGCCCGCGAGCGCGTCAGCTCGCTCAGCGCGTCCAAGCAGCGCACGAGCTCTCAGCTTCTCCAGGGCGAGCAGCTGCTCGCAGCCCTCGAAGCGGAGGCGTCCGAGCTCGAGCAATCCCACCCGCCGCTGGTGGCGGCGCTGCAACGGTCGCGCGAGCAGCTGATCGCGACGGAGAAGCGCGTGGTGACGCTCCAGGCGCGCAACGACACGCTGGGCGACGAGCTGTTCCTACAGCTGAGCGATCTGTATTCGAAGCAGGCGACGAAGGACGCGTTACAGGCAGCGCTGTTTGCGACACGGGATGCGCTCGCCGAGGCCCGACGGTTACGGCGCACGCAATTCGTCGATGTGGACGCGGCGCGCAAGGAGCTGGCCGAGAATGAGGCGCTCACCGCGGCGCTTCGTGACGAGATGGAGGCCCTCAAGACCGAAGCTCCCGCGCTCTTTGCCAGGAGGGCGGCGGCGCAGCGAGAGCTTGACGAAGCCCTCAGCGCGGCAGAGCGCTTCGAGAGCGGCGTGATGGCCCAGGCACTGGCTCTGCCGCCGCTCGAAGGGGCTGCGAAAGACACGAAGCCCACCGGCGCGCGGACGCCCGCACCAGCTCCCGCACCAGCTCCCGCACCAATCCCGAAGGGTGCCACAGTCGGGGGCCCGTCTGCAGACGTGGGGGCAACTCTGGATGAGAAGCTGGCCCTTACGAGCAAGCGACTCGAATCTACTGCCGAGGAGGTCGCCGGGCGTGTGCAGCTGCAGATGCAGTTCGCAGGGACCGTCACAGATGCCATGGAGGCGGCGGCGGCGCAGCGCGACAGCGCACAGCGCGCGCTCGAGGTGCTTGCCGCCGAGCAGCGACGTGCATCTGAGGAGATGCGAGTGACGCTCGACACGGCGGTATCTGCGATGGAGGCGATGCAGGCGCAGTGGGATGCGGCCGTGGAGGCGAACGCGGCCGAGCTGCGCGCCCTGCGGGAGGATGCGGCGCGGGCGGCCGAGGCGCAGAACGCGCAGGGCAGCAAGCTTGTGGAACTCAAGGGCGCTTTCGAAGCGGAGGTCATCGCAATGGACACTCTGACGAAGAAGCGCCGCGGGTTGGCGGCGGAGGAGGAGGCGCTGCGCCGGCGGTACGTTCAGCTGCGCGAGCGGCGGCTGGCCAAGCAGGCGGGCAAGCCACCACCTCTCCCGGTGTCGCTCGACGTGGACGATGTCGCCGAAGCCGTCGGCGCCAATGTGGAGAAGGCCGCTGTGGCCTTCTTCCGACTGTTTGGGAAGGAGAAGGAAGGGAACCCCCAATTACCGCCGGGTAAAGACGACTTTTGACCGAGGAGGTGGGCATTTTTGCATGGACACGGGCATGTGCACCGGTGCCAGCAGCCGGATCGAGTGTGGAAGCGAGAGCTGGGCTGCCGGCGGGTTCCGGCGGGGAGCGGCGCCGTCCCGTGGTCGGCGCGGTGCCGGACGCTGTTCGAGAGTATCACGTCGCACGCCTGCCGGCTTACATGTAACATCTCATGATACATGAAGAATGAAACGAATTGCATTATCGTGCGGTTTAACAACCAAAATTACGCCGCCGCACGTCGAAGCAACTAAGGTACCGGTACCGGTAGCCGGTGAGGCTCTCACTTCAGAAGTACCCGGTACGTCCAAGCGGAGAAATTTGGGTGCCTAATTCGTACCGGTTATAGTAATGCCTACATTCTTCCGATTTGATTCCTCCGAAGCTCCGATTGACCCCCGCACTCACGAGCGAGCGAGGGAGCGACGCGCCCATTCTCCATGAAAACGCGTCCTCGCTCTTCCGTCTCGTCTCATCGATCCCCCTGATGGACGCCATGGACGTTCTGGAATCAGATGCAGCACCTGAAGGCCTTGGAATGGCGGAGGGCATCAGCGACGGCGCGCAGATGGTCAGATACGTGAACCCTGCTCAGTGCGTCTGACCCTCCTCGAACGAAAGATTGCGACGAGAGGGGTCCTGATTCTGCAAACACACGATACACCGTTCTCGACGCAACGCAACCGTGCGCTTCACAGGTATGCAGCTATTTGCCAGAGGCGGCTAGTTCGTGCTGCAGAACGTGAAGCCAATGCGCCACTCCACAAAAACAGGGTGCGCCTTCTCGGATCGCCTCATGCAATAACTCTGCCGTAGGTCTACTGCATGAATACACAGCTGTACACGTGCACGGTGCACGTGAAACACTTTCGTCTCGATCCCACACGCCACCTGATGACTCATGACACTGCAATCACGTGCATTTTCCTGGTTGTCTTCGCAGTATAAGCATGAATCGCGGCACGAACTCGCGATGAAGAGGGTGCGCGGCAAAAACGGCCGATTCGGGAAGGAAATCCATCCTGAGGAGCTCCCGCGTGTTGCGGATGCCGTGGGACTCTACGCTCCAGCTTCCATGGCGCCATCGCCTACCATATCGCCTACCATATCGCCTACCATCGCCCACTTGTTCGATCACCGAGTTAATGGCGGTGGTCGCAGAGCTCAAGACGGCGAAGGCGGCTGCTAAAGCTGCGGCGGGCGGCTTAGCAGGGGGGGTGACTGACAGGGTTCGGACTGAACTATGAAGCATCCGCATCTACTTCCGTCGAACAAGGAGGCCCAGCAGTACGATCCCGATTAGATCCCGATCCTCGCACTGGCCAGCATCTCACGTCAACGCACAAGCCGCAACGTACATGAGGACTACCATACAACTAGTACAGTTCCTAGCGTAGTGAACGAATGCGTTCATTACCGATTGGCGTACTAGGCCTACGGGCCAACCATGACTACTACTACACGCTCGTGGGAATACTACCGGCGTGTATTAGGCCGACCATTAGCATGACTACTACGCCTTTCAATACTACCGGCGTACTAGGCCAACCATTACCATACATGTTACGGATGAGAGGGTGAGGACTAGGGAGCCCCTAGAGATCCCCTACCGTACAGATCTCGTACTAGGCGGATGGGATCCCCTACCGTACAGATCACGATCGATCACCGTACAACACCGAGACGCACGACGGTCAGGTGGAAGCGACGTACTGACTTGACTTGCCAGTAACAGTACGCGGTATCCGCGGATGGGAGTCCGGTCGTGGCTCGTGCATGGGCTCGTGTAGGGCTCGTGTAGGGCGCAAGTCAGGACCCGAACGACTCGGACTGATAAATCGACCATACTTCGATGCGATCCGGGTAACGAAGACCGACCGCCACCCGCCTCTTCACACACGAACACGGTTGTGTCACCCTCTTCTCACGATACATGGACTACGAGCCCAGCGGTCCACGCTAGGAAGTCCAACAGTGAACGATTCAAAAGTCAAGGTGGCGGCATGCATTGTGATTGTCTCGCAGCAACGAGGAGCCCGTGGGATAAGGCAAGATGAAGCTCCGAGAAGGGAGCACGTTGCGCATGCCGAGGCACGTTTGCACAACGTGCGCCTCGCCATAAGTGAGATTCGCCGGGCGAAAGGAGCAGGTGCGCGGGTCAAAGGTGGGGATTAGCGACTGGGTTCCGAGCGCTGAAGCGGTATCCGCATGCGCAAAGCGGTCGGAGTAGACTTTGTCAAAAGCCATGGCCTCCATATGAGTCTTCGTCAGCGCATGGTATGTCATGGCGGGCTGCCTTGCCTGCAGGTCCTTGATCCCTTGGGCCTCGAAGACCGTTGGCCCCTTCCAATGAGTGCTGCAGTTTGCAGTTTGGGTGACGTTTGCAGTTTGGGTGACTGTAATTTGCTCAGCATCGGGTCGCCGTGGACTAGAACGAATCATCGGCAAATTGGTCGGAACATGCATTCTAGGTGACCCTCCCGTCCACGAGGTCGCCAATCGTGGCGAGCGATCGCCTACCTTGCCATCCTGTGTCAAGAGAGCTGAGAGTCGTGTCGCTGCGCTTCCGACCTCCACACCACGGACGCCATTCACTCGCGGTGAATGCTGGCCGTCCGTGGTAACAAATTTCCCAGCACCACGATGGGGTAGAGGATCATACTCCAGGCTCATGGCAATATACACGACCGATTGTCCGCCCAGCTCGTGCCCGGGATCGCCTCAAGGCACAACTGCGAAAAAGCGGCCCACAGAGAGCTTCAGACCACAAACTCGAGAAACCTGGATGTGTTCTTTGGTGAGTGGTTTCATGGCACCGGTACCGGCACCGGTATCGAGTTTTCGACAGACGTGGCGACGCCCTAACCGAGCCCTAACACTGGTACCCGGTCCTGTACTGTACAGTCGTCGCCCGGGACGGCTGCGGCGCGCGCGCGCGCGCTGCGCTCACGTGGGATCGCAGGGAGCACGGTCGGGAGACTGATGACTGTATCAGTCATGGCATGGATGGGGTTTTAGGTTAGGACTTAGGTGACGACAATGGTCCCTAGTGGCCCAGAGTTGCATCGATGCAACAGGATGATGTGCCCTGATGATGTGATTCATGCACTGACCTGTGAAGAAGGGGATTGCTGCGTGCTCCCTGCACGGCAGCACGCGGCACGCGGCCACGCGCGCCGTAACGATTTGGTGCGAAAGCAGCTTCCAGCCTGCCACGGTCTCAGTCGTCGCCACAGTGTTCAAAGCCTATGAGGTAATTACCTGAGTACCGGTAGTGGGAAGGTCCCCCTAGGTGCCTAGGTCAAAAAAGTGCGCCCCACAGTGTTCAAAGCCTATGAGGTAAACAGGTAAATTACCTGATAAGTGGGAAGGCCCCCGCCCTAGTTAACCCCTAGGTGTCAAAAAAGTGCGCCGGTCGCGTGTTGCCCAGCACAACCTTTCTCCTATGTATCGAATCCACCGGCACTTCCGTGGCGAGCTATCATTCCGGAAAAACTTTCCGTGAGTCTAGATATATCCGTGCCGCGTCGGGCTCTGAAACTCTGTTACGAGGTAACTCCTGTGATAAGTGTCGCTCCGCGCCACCCGGACGACGTGTGCGCAAGCGCGATTTTTCAGAACAGCTCCTGTGCCAAGCGTGGCGGCCCTCCGTGCACTCCGCCGCGCAGCGGAAAAGTGACGAGGCCGAGGAGCAGGCTGCCCACAAAGAGATAAATCGAGAGGCGGTCCGCAAGCACGATAAGGAGCGCGCAGAGCGCGAGGGGCGGCACACAAAAGGCGATGAGTACGCCGCCATCCGCGAGTGGCATGCGGTATGGGCGTGGCGTGCGCGGCTCGAGGGAGCGCAGCCGGACGAGGGCGAAGAACTCGAGGCCCGTCGTGGCGCCATAGAATATCATCGAGAGCTCGACGAGTTGGCGGAACGGGAGCGAGATCACAAGCAGCAGGCCGAGCGAGAGGCTGAGTGTGGCGAGGCGTGGTGTGCCGCTCGGCGCATGCACGGTCGCGAGCACGCGCGGCAGCGCGCCGATATCGGCGGCGCTGACGGCGTTGCGCGCCGCCGCACAGAGCAGCGAGTTCAAGATCCCGAGCGCCGAGATCGCGCCGCCGAGCGAGATCCATCGAGCTAGCCACGGCCCAACTTGCTCGGCGGCCACGCGGGCAAAGGTGCCGTCAGTCCAGCTCGGGAGCGAGGCACGATCGTCGAGCGACACGCCAACCGCCACGGGCAACACGTACACGAGCGTGATCAGCACGATCGCCGCCACCATTGCACGCGGGAAGTCGCGCCCTGGATTCTCAACCTCGGCTGCAAAGGCACCCATTGAGTCGTACCCGCTTGTGTTCCAGAGCATCACCGACAGGAAGGTGCCCCAGCGCACGCCCGTCGCGGCCAGGTAGCCGCCGCCGACTACATCCGTGGCGTCGGCACCGATGGCGGCCGTCATGTCGGCGGCCTCGAAGGCGGAGGCAGAGGCGGCGGAGGAGGCGGCAGCGGCGGCGGCGGCGGTGGCGAGAGGCGGAGGACCGATGAGCCAGGCGCTCGGATCGAGCGTGGGCAGCCCCACAACGACGAGCGCGACAAAGGGCGAGATGACAAGGGCGGTGAAGACGGTGGACACCGCGGCCACAGCTTCCACCCCCGCGAGGTTGAGCAGCGTGATCGCACCCAGCATCCCTGAAGAGAGAAGGTAGCGGCCGAGCCCTTCGAGGCGAAGTGCGGGGTGGAACTCGCGCAGGTAGTCGGCAAACATTACCGGGTAGAGCGCGAGGTCGAAGAAGCCAGCCACCAGGTGCACGATCGCATTCAGATGCGCTACAAGCGGCCCGAAGGCGCGCTGGACCCATATGATCGGCCCGCCCACGTCGGGAATCATCGAGCCGAGCTCCGCCGTCATGAGCGCCATGGGGAGCGACCACACCCACGGCAAGACCAGCAGCCCAAGAAGCGTCCACGCCGGGCCTGCGGCGCCCACCGCATCCTCGATGCCGTAATCGCCGCCGCTCACGGCGAAGAAGGTGAGGCCGACCAGGTGAGTCGCCGTGAGTGTCTTACGGACACGAGGTGCTGCCACCGCTGCAACCTCCTTGTTTCCGGGTGGCGCACTCCGGCCGCCGCCGCACAGGAACAGGGAGCCGCTCCGAAGGCGACCGAAGAGCGCGGCGAGCGCAGCGGCGGGGCCGCCTCCGGACTGCATGCGCCGGATGACTCGCCTCGTGAATTGACGACTTCTTTGCTGTGAAATTGCTCTCTAATTTTGCCGAGGCCGGGGCGCCACCGTGCGTCGCGCCACAACTTAGACGTTCCACTGGCGCACTACGTCGGACGTTTCACTTGATTGCGATGAGCGGCGCCAGCGTGGAGGTTCTTGGCGCTCACCATGGCGCTCGCTCGCGTCCGTATCGCCCGCATTTAGCCGTGCCGCCCACTTGGCGCTGCGCCCTCGTGCCAAAGGCGAGAGTGGTGAGGACACGCTGCGCCTTCGTGTCAAGGGCGAGTACGGCAAGGATACGCTGCGCCATGGTGTCCAGGGCGAGTAGGGCGAGCGAGAAGCTCCATCGAGGCTGGGTTCGGTTGCGCCGCCCAGCCGGCCTCCGAAGAGGAGCAGACCCATCGTGTAGAGGGAGAGCGCCGTGGCGAGCGCCGTGGACGATCGGTGGAAGCCGAGCCATGCGGTCAGAATAGTGCCGGCGAGCGGGCCGACGACCTGGCCGAGCGCGAACGAGGCGGCCATCAGCCCCGAGAGCGAGTTGAGGTACGCGGAGCTGTTGGCCCCGCACGAGACCATCATGTCCTCCATGAGCGGTGCCATCGCGAGCCCCTCGCCCAGCCCTAGCAAGGCAAAGCCGAAGAGGACCACCCCACGCGCAGGTACATCGGCGAGGGCGGGGCGCACCCACTCACTCGGCCCGATGAGAAAGCACGCGCCGCTCAGGATGACCATGCCGCACACGATCATGCGGCGAGCATTCGCGGGCGTCGTGAACAGACCGACGAGTGGAGCGCCCACGGTGTACAGCAGTGCGTTCGCGGTGAAGTACATACCAATGGCGGGCGCTGAGGTGCCGAGGCCTGTGGCGAGGGCGTGCTCTGCAAAGGTGGGCATGAGGAAGGTAATGGCCGACTCGGCGAGGACGCATGCAAGCATGATGGTGGCGACGCCTGGCACACGCAGGACCGTGAGCACGCTCCCCGCCTCGCTCACGTCGTCCTCGACGCCCTCTACCTCGTCCTTGAAGCCCTCGGCCGCCGAGGGCCGTAAGGCGACATGGATGAAGACGATCCCCGGCAGCAGGGCGCACGCAAGCGTGACAAACGGGCACCAGAAGCCCCCGATCGCAAAGAGCAACCCCCCAATCGGCGGCCCTATTGCCACCCCGAGACCTGTGAACGTCTCGTTCAAACCGAAATAGAAGGTGACTCGACGCGGGAAGAGCTCCGCGATAAGCGCGAAGCTCGACGCCTCAGCGAGCGCGCTTCCAAAGCCCTGCCCAATCTGCGAGACGAGGCAGAAGGCGGCGAATGGCGCGCCGTCGGGCATCAGCGTCGCCGCGCCGAGCAGCGCCGTGAATGCCGCCGTGATCGCATTGCCTAGGATGAAGATGCGTCGGCGGCCGTACGCGTACATGATCTGGTCGGCGATCGCCGAGACGCTGAACACGACCGCGGGCATCGCCGCAAACGAGACGCCCAACACGAAGTCGCTCATCCCTTTGGACTTGGCCACCGGAGGGAAGAAGGTAGGCAGCACGCTGAAAATGGCCTGGCAAATGACGTTGGCGAAGCCGATGGCGGCAAAGCAATAGAGCGCATGTGTGCTCGCTGGCCCGTCGGCCTCGGAGGCCCTGCCTGTGGTCGAGGGTGTGCCCGCAGCGGTGGCATCTACGAGCCTAGCGGGAAAGCGGATGGCCTCTTCTTCGGCATCATCGAAGGCGACACGGCTGCGCACAGCATATGTATCCGATTTTAGCGCGCCCGGCACTAGCGGCTCGGTGGCCTCCTCCGCCGGCGGCGGGCCCATGTGTGGACGGCTAACATTACATATTTAGTGTCCCAAAGTAGACTTGAGACAAATTAAAGTTTTACCGGTACCGGTACCGGTACCAGTCGGCCAGTGTGTCGGTAAAAAGACACCGGGGGGAGCCGGGGCACACACGGGACACACACGGGACACACGGGCGCACACGGGCACACGGATCACACAGACGAACCTCACTACCATCCCGCATCCCGGATCCAAACCCACCACCCGGAACCCGCACGACAGCGCGACGACCGAAACCGCGGCCGACTCAACAGTCGCAGCCCCGGAGCCGACCGCTCCCCGCGGCCGTCTCAGAAGAGGCCGCCAGTGTGTCGGTAAAGGTGTCGGTGCGGTATCATTTTAGATTTTCTTTTAGATTTTTCTCCACATGAGCGACCCACTGGATCAAGCCGCGGGCAGGGGTGCGGGTGAGGACGGCTCGGCGCCACGCGCCCACTGTGCGAGCACGAGCTGATGCTCGATCACGGCCGCCTCCTCAAGACCTTGCGTCGCCCATGCTGGCATCTCAGCCAGACGCGCCTCAAAGGCACCTCCCTCGAGAAGGAGCCCGCACAGCCGTTCGACTGTGTGCCGATGGCGCGGCTTCGGGCACGCCATGAGCACCAGCCCTTCCGGCGCCAGGTAGAGGTTGAGCATCCGGTACACGAGCTCGGGCAACCCTTCGGCGTTCACCACGTCGGCAAGGACGATGACCTCGAATCGCTCACGCAGCAGCGACGCACAGGAGTCGTCCTCAGACGCGACGTCATGGGCAGACGCGCCGTCATGGGCAGACGCGCCGTCATGGGCAGACGCGCCGTCATGGGCAGACGCGCCGTCATGGGCAGACGCGCCGTGGGCGCAGCTGCTCGCCGCCATGCCGCACCCGTCCGCGAGCGCAAGTGCCGGCGCAGGAGCGGCTTCGAGGACCGGCGGCTGCGCCCAGTCGAGCCACGCCACCCGCACCGCTTGTTGCACCCGTGCCCCATTCTTGGCACAGTTCTCTCGCGCGCAGCGTAGCGCCGCAGGGTTGATGTCAGTCATCGCGACGAGGCTCGCGCCGCACTTGGCGGCCGCGAGGCCTGCCGTGCCCACTCCGCAACCCAGCTCGAGCACCGACCGACCACGCACCAGCTGCTGATGCTGCCAGAGCCAGCGGCCGAGCATCACCGCCGCTGGCCACACCTTGCATTCAATCTCGGAGCCGATTCGGTAGCGCCGCGACGGATTGGCCAGCCGCAGAGTGGGTGCCTCGGCGATCGCCACCGCTGCCGCCTCCGTCGGAGCGTCCCACACGACGCGCCCCGACGGTGGCCAGAAGGCGGCGCCGCTGCCGCCGCCGAGCCTCAAGTGCAGCCGGCAATCCTCATCACTCGCTGCTGCTGGCGTGCTCGGCGGGTCACTCGAGAGGTCGATCACCTCATCCGGATAGAGCTCTTCGTGGTGCAAGACGTCGGTGAATTCGAGCGACGGCGCGAGGCCGACGGTGGCGCCAGCTGCACTGAGCAGCTCATCAGCAAGCTCTGCGGCCCGGTCAGTCAAGCGGCCGCTGGCCAGGGCCTTGACGAGGCGCCGCGGCCCAAAGGCCTTGACAAACTCGCTCGTGGCATCGCCATGCACGACGGCCTCGAGCGCAGCCTCGATCTCGGCGGGTGTCGCCGTCGGCGAGGCGAGCAAGGCAGCGGCTTTCATGACGTCCCTCTTCGGACGCGCGTGTGATCACAGTTCATTTGCCAGGGCAAACCCGATGAGGATGTGGTTACGACGGTTCCGGCTCGCAACGGAAGAGCACTCCCTATTTGGGACTTCTTGAAAACTCGAATCGACACTAACTAGACGCGTGAAGGAAAGATGCTGCGCATCTTCGATGGCTTTGTGCTTTCCGCGGTGCTCTTGCCGACGGCGACGCCGAAGGCACCGCTGCTCGTTGTGCCAACGACCGCCAGCAATGGCTTGAGCTTCGTGGTGCCACTCCCTGCCGCTCAAAGAAGAGCCATCGCACCGCGCTGCTGCGCAGTCTCAACGGCAGCTCCTCCGATTAGCCTCCTCGATTCCTATGAGGCGTGCATCGAGTCGCTCCTGGACGAGATCGCCGCCACGCAGGCAGGCGACCGCATCGACATCGGCCTCTACCTTTTCGAGGGCGGACAGTCCTCGGAAGCCGTGCTGGCGGCGCTGACGGAGGCGGGCCATGCACGTGGCGTGCAAGTCTGCTTCCAGCTCGACGTCTCGTACGTGTCCATGATCTCGCGCATCGTTGAGAAGACGGACACGCTGGTCGACCGCGTGGCGCAGCTGGCGAACGAGCAGCGGCAGTGGTGCTCTTGCGCTTGGGGCAGCAAGCCCGATCACGGCAAGTATGCTTGCTTCCAGCGGCAACCGCCTCGAGAGGATTCGGCCATTCTCGGCGGCATGAACCTCGGCGATCGGTTCACCAAGTGGGACGATTATGCGGTGCGGCTTCCTGCACCGTACGCAAGCCAGCTGCGCGCGTCCTTGCTCGAGGGCACCGACGGTGTGGCGGTCGCACCTCTGCCCAGCGCCAGTCATCAAGGAGTCATCAACAGTCATCAAGGAGTCATCAAGCTGGGAGTCGATGAGCTGAAGCTTGGAGCGGCGGCATGGGATGCGGGCTCCATTCGTGCTGCACGCACCGTCGCGATCGTCTCGCCGCCGATCACCCTCATCACCACCCTCACCGTCCTTGGCGCGACCCTCACCCTCGCTGTGGCGCCGGTAGCGACGATCACTGAGCAGCCTGGTATGCTCGCGAGCGTGCTCACCACAACGCTCGTTCTCGCCGCCACTGCTGCGTACCTCGGGACAGCCTTCGCGACAGCGGCCGACGGCGGCTCCTTCTCCCTCACCCGTGAGATGCTCCTCTTCATCCGCAGTCTGGTCTTCGACCGCAGCTGGCTCGGGGATCGGCTCGCCCCGCTGCGCCCGCTGTACCGCCTACCCGCCGGCGGTGCTCGCAATGAGCTGAGTGAGCGGCACGCCGTCGAGGCAACGGCCGCGTCGTCTCGAGCGCCCTCGCTCGTGCCATTGCGGGAGCGGCGGCTGCTACCGGTACCTTGGCTCCCTCGCGACCAGCCGACGGTTCGAGCCGTTCTCAACCGGCGCTCTCAGCGGCGGTACGAGATCGAGCCGACGCTCCGCGCGCTCTTCTCCGACAGCCGGCTGATGCGCTTCCGCATCACGATGGCGTACCTCGGCCATCGATGGGGTGTCGAGCTTTTGGAGTATGCGCTGCGCCGCGGCGCGACCATCGCGCTGCTGCTGCCTGAGCGAGCAAACGTGTACGCTCACGAGAACGTCAAAGCGGCGCAGACTCTGCTCGATGCGCGCTGGCCGAACCTCGAGCTCTATCTCCACCCGGAGATGGTGCATGCAAAGGCGATGCTCGCGTGGGAGGTGGACGCGACGGCCGACGGCAGCAGTGGCGCCGCCGGAGCTGCCGCCCCCACCGTTGCCTTTTTGGGCTCGGCCAATCTCGTTCGTGGGAGCCTCAACTTGCCCGTGCACTGCGGGCTGCTGCCCTACGACGAGCTCAACGTGCTCATCCGCGAGCGTACCTTTTGCGAGACGCTCGAAGCTTCGATGGCCAAGCTTTTTGCGCAGGCGCGCCGCGTGCCGGCGGGCGAGGCGCTCCTAGCTGGCACGGAGTGGTACGAGGAGGCGCGCGCGCAGAGAGAGGAGCTCTTCCAATGAGGATCAGAAACATTTCCCGATATGGGTCAAGTTTGAAACCTCTTTATCCGCCCCCCACACAGTGAGTTTGCACGAGCGCGTGCGTCGTCGATCGGGATGCCGACTGCATCGCGACTAGCTGCGCTTCGATTGAAATGTTTTTTGCCGCTGCGCCTAGTTGACTGGATCTTCGAATGGCTCTCTCAAGACCTGCGACGACTCCGTATCCCGGTCGTGAGCAACGCCGCGGTTCGTGAAGTTGAAGGTTCTGAGTTTCTCGAGACAGCCGAGGCCGAGGTGCAACGCGCATTCCGCCTGCTGAGCGAAGCGGCCGCCCACTCGTCGCCGCTCAATGTTGGCGGTTGCATCTTCCTGCAAACTCTCTTGTCCAGATCAGCACGGATGCGCCAGACTGTGTACTCAGCTTTGGCACAGGATAGGCGGCCCTTGGACGTGGCGATAACGGAACCAATCTTTGTGCTCGGGCTTCCTCGGACAGGGTCGACCCTCTTGCACATGCTGCTTGCTCTCGATCCTGCGAGCTCGACGCTCCGATTCTGGCAACTCTATTCGCCAGTCCCCGTGGTCCACCCGGATGGCCTTCGGGCCCGTTTTCGGAGGTGGGGAATCACCCAGCAACTCGCAGCCATTGAGTGGCTCGTACCAGGCTGGCGAGCACTCACGGACCGCTTTCACGAAGTTCAAGTCGACGCGCAGGAGGAGGAGGCCGTCTTGTACCCAGCGTGTGGCGTCGGGCTGCTTCCGCTCATAGCCATCGGTGGGCGAAACACCGAGTACCAAGCCGTTCATCGCGAGGACGGCCCAAGCAAGCTGGCGCTCTTTCGCTATCTGCGCCGGGTGCTCCAACTCTACTCGTACGCCCCCTCCGAGGGCGGCCATGGTGCGCCTTCGATGCGCCGCCGTTGGATCCTCAAGGCACACTACAACAGCTTGTGGTTGAGCGCGCTGCGAAGCGAGTTTCCAAGTGCGAAGCTCGTCGTGACCGTCCGTACACCACTCGACACCGTGCAGTCTGCCATCTCACACTCCCTCGCGCTCCTCTCGTTTGTGGCGAGGGCTGGGCACGAGGAGGTCATGGCCAGGCAGCACGCACTCGCGACGTACGATTACCTCGTCGATGTCGCCCATGCGTTGGTCGACGTATGGAAGCGAGGCGTTGAGCGGCTGGTGGTCGTCAAGTACTCTGAGCTCCTCGCGGACCCTGTGGCTACTGTGCGACGCGTGTACATGGAGCTTGAGCTGCCCTACGACGAGGCGCTCGGGGTCGCAGTTGCCGAGCATGTAGCTTCGCGGCCACAGCATCGGCTGGGCGCCCCCACAAAGGTGGCTCTGGACGCTTTGGGGCTGACAGAGGAGCGAGTGCGTACGGATTTTGCGGAGTTTTGCCGCGTCTTCGACGTGTGTGAGTAGACTTTCTCGAAAGTATGCAAGGGTTAGAAATCGACACCAAAGATCCAAGTCGCGGACACAACGCGGACACCGCGCGTCCGGCGTCGGGCGTGTTTGCGTGTTCCGTGTCGCGCGTGTACACAGAACCGCCCTGTCGTCGAAAGCAAATACGAAATAGCGTAACACGGCTTCCGAAAGCTCGAAGACCCCCGTTCCCTCTTATCTCCGTACTTTCGATCAGCCTTTACGGGTCGGTCACTTTACACCATAAATGGTAGACCCGCCCGCCCGCGTTATATACACCGTCGACGACACACTCAGAGCACAGGTGAGCAGGGCTGTAAGCTATTAACGGCGCCGCCGTCACCACAGCCGTCTTAACCGTCGTCCCCACCATGTCCACCGCCATCGCCTCCACTGCCGTCACCACTGCCGTCACCGCCGTTGCCGTCACCGCCTTCGCCATCACCGCCATCGCCTGCGCCCCCACCGTCATCTCTACCGTCGTCACCCCTGCCATTTTTACTGCCTTCACCGTCTTCGCCATCGCCGCCATCGCCACCGCCATCTGCACCGCCGTCATCTCCTCTATCTCCACCGACTTCACCGCCTCCGCCTTCGCCGCCTCGGCCATCGTCTTTCCCTCCGTCCCCAAAACCCTAGAGTCAAAC